>CATIWM010202947.1:0-15857 GCA_949671775.1 Mallotus repandus | reverse complement strand
TGATTGTGAACCAGTGAACTTCCAAGAAGCTGCGCAAGATGAAAAATGGAGAAATGCAATGGATGATGAAATCAAAGCCATTGAAAAGAATGACACATGGGAACTCACTGCTCTTCCAAAAGGACACAAGCCAATTGGTGTCAAATTGGTGTACAAAACAAAAAAGAATGCCAAAGGAGAGGTCAAAAAGCATAAAGCAAGGCTAGTTGCCAAAGGCTACAATCAAAAAGTTGGAATTGACTATGATGAGGTATTTGCTCCTGTTGCACGCTTATAGACCGTGAGACTGATTATTTCTTTAGCAGCTCAAAATAGGTGGAAGATTCACCAGATGGATGTAAAGTCTGCCTTTCTAAATGGAGTTCTTGAAGAGGAAGTCTACATTCAGCAACCATTAGGCTATGAAGTCAAAGGATAAGAATCCAAAGTTCTGAGGTTAAAAAAGGCTCTTTACGGGTTGAAGCAAGCACCCAGAGCATGGAATAGTAGAATTGATAAGTATCTTCAACATATTGGCTTTTTCAAATGTCCATATGAACATGCCCTCTATTTTCAAATCAAAGATGGAGATGTTTGATCATATGCCTATATGTGGATGATTTGATCTTCACTGGAAGCAACCCCAACATGTTCAAAGATTTCAAAAAAGAAATGACAATGGAGTTCGAGATGACGGATATTGGATTGATGGCATACTACCTCGGCATTAAAGTCAAGAAAAAGGAAGATGGGATTTTTATCTCATAAGAAAGCTACATAAAGGAGATCTTCAAGAAATTCAAGATGGATGATTATAACCCAATAAGCATACCGATGGAGTGCGGAATCAAGTTGTTCAAAGATGATGAAGCAGAAAAGGTTGATCCAACACTTTTTAAGAGTCTAGTTGGATGTTTGCGATATCTAACTTGTACAAGGCCCGACATTCTCTACGCAATAGGACTTGTGAGTCGTTACATAAAGACTCCAACAACCACTCATTTCAAGGCTGCAAAGAGAATTCTTCGCTACCTCAAAGGTAAAATAGATTTTGGCTTATATTATTCGGTTTCTGATGACTACAAACTAGTTGGATACAGTGACAGTGATTGGGCCAGAGATAGCAATGATCGAAAAAGCACAACTGATTTTGTGTTTTTTCTAAGAGACACCGCTTTCACTTGGATGTCAAAGAAGCAACCAATTGTCACTCTCTCAACATGTGAAGCTGAGTATGTTGCTGCTACAATATGTGTTAGTCATGCAATTTGGCTCAAGAATTTGTTGAAGGAATTGAACATGTCACAAGTGGAACCAACAGAGATTCATGTTGATAACAAGTCAGTAATAGCTTTAGCCAAGAATCCAGTGTATCATGATCGAAGCAAACACATTGATACTCGGTATCATTACATAAGAGAATGCATTACAAAGCAAGATGTGAAATTAGAATATGTGAAGTCTCAAGATCAAATCGCAGACATCTTCACCAAGCCTGAAGAAAGAAGACTTTGTTAGATTGAGAAACACACTTGGTCTTATAAAACAAGTTTAAAGGGGGATGTTGAATAACTAAACTTGTTTTACTATAGCACATATGTGGTCCCAATCAAAAGAGGAAAATTTGTGGTCAAGAATAAAAAAGAGGAATGATTATTAGTTGGTATAAGAAATTATTAAGTTGGTGTGAGAAATTATTAAAGATTAGTTGGTGTGAGTTGTATTACTTTTAAGTGTATGGTTAGGATTTAATTATATTTGTTTATTTGAATGATTTATATTGCTTCTCTAGTAGTATAAATAGGGACTGTTGCAAAGAAGTTTATGCATCAAAGAAAAAGAAAGAAGAAGTGTAAAGAAGTAAAGCTTCTAAATGTGTGAGAGTGTTTGAGAGAGTTTAATAAAGATTGTTTGAGTGTTTAGTATTTAACAAATTATTGATAAATTGCATGATTGAATTAAATCAATTATCACCTTAATTAATTTGCTTGAATCAGTCTTAATTAGCTTGTGAAAACAATTGAAATCTCTTAATGTTAATGTTATGGTTTGATATAAATATTGTTGAACTGCACAATAAAAATAGTTTTTTTCTTTTAAATCAAACAAAAAAATAATTTTATTAATCAATTTATGTTTTATAATAAGATCTGTTACAGGTTTCTCTTCAATGCTAGCTGCGTGAATTTTTTTTCTTTTTTAATTTGAGATAATTTTATATTTCAAGGACCCTAACATTGTCGGCTCGCATGATGGCTGCATGCAAGCCATTCACGTCACTTCATATGAGGATATAAAAGCAGCTTCGAGGATTTTGCATCCTCAGTAGTTACTTCTCCAGTTCAACTTGTACAACTTTCACATGCCGAATGATAATTTCCATTTCATATGTAGTCTACAATATCCTCTGCCAATTGTTCTGTTATTCCCCATGTGTTTATTCTAGTAATAAACATTTCCTGAAATGGTCTGCCATAACCCTACTGTCCTCAAACCTAATATTTGATGTTTTAGTTGGTCATGGTCTGCCATAATCTTACTGTCCTCGAACCTAATATATGATGGTTTAGTTGGTCTTGATGACAGGTACAAAGTGTTGATAATTGAAAGAAACTGAGAACAAGAATGTACAATTGAAAGCAACAGATAAAACAAATAAGTAGTTACTCTTCCACTTCAACTTGTACAACTTTTACATGGCTAATGATAAATTTTGGTTGTACATGAATCCATGAAGCATCACTCTGAGATCATCAAAGAAACTGTGATCCCCGTAAGATTACAGCTTGATACACTTCAAGATCTATCAGTTGCTGATGACAAGCACCAACTACAAAGCAGTATGAAGTATAGTCCGCAATAACCTCAGCCAATTGTTCTATTCTTCCCTATGCATTTAGTTAAACATTTCCTGAAATGGTCTGCCATAATCTTACTGTTCTGGGACCTAATATGTGATGGTTTAGTTGGTCTTGATGATAGGTATTGTATAAAAAGTGTTCACAATTGATTGAAAGAAACTGATGAAACAAATGAGTATAGCGCGCAGCAAGTCAAAAATATTTCTTGAATTAGTCTGCCATAATCTTATTCATACCCTCGAATAACAAAAAGCTCTAGTGTTTGCAGACAAGTTCAACAATGCAGCGAGGGGATATATATATCCTAAGGATACAAGTTAGAAGTAACTAAAGCATAGACTAAAGGGCCCAAAATGAAACAAACAGTTGTCACTGTAGAGGCAGTGATCCCTAATGATTCAGTCAACAGCACGGACGTGCCTGAAATAAAGGCTAAAACCATTGCATATATGGACAATTCAGTGAAAGAAGGCATATTGTACCAAATAACCAGTAATGTGGTCTCTTTTAACTTTTGAAGCTCCAAAGTGGATAAATATTGAGGCAGTTGACAATCCGAATGCGAATGAACTTGCAACCACAAATACTCTGAAACTGGATGTTTTGCTTAAATTGGCATGGCTTGATTACCTTTTCCATTACTGTACCCACTAAGCATGGTCAAGGCTGCTGCCAAGGAGACAGTTGCAATGATAGTTGCTACCGGTAAATTAACATTGCCAACTTCCTTTATATGCCGAAATGCGTCATTTTTCCCTTCTGTTGGTTCTGTTTCTCCATGGTAGGCTACATGTTTCACTTCATTTTTCTAGCCAAAAACATCACCTTTACTGACGTAGCGGAAACTTACAAGAACAAGATAGATATATTGCTAGGCGTTGAATCGCGCACGATTACCGCCAAACAATCCTCTAAAACCTATTGAATTGTGCCCAACTACTAGGAATTAGGCATCCAAATCGTACTCAATTTGGGATAAAAATAATCTCTGATTATTAAAAAACGAAAGCTGTCCCACAACAATGAAAAAGACAAATAAATAGGGCTACAAAAGAAAACCCTAAAACAGAGAAGCAAAATACCAAAAATATCCCAAAAATATACGAAACACGAACTAAAACTTTAAATGGAAATTTGAGGCCCAAAACAATCGAATTAGAGGAAAAAGTTGGTGTGCAACAGGCATAGCTATTACACTTGTTGTAGCTCTCTGAATTATCTTCGATTTGATATCTTGTAGGTCCCACAGTTCATCCTGTGCTAGGAGTTATGGCCCGTTGAAGCCCGCTTGCGCACTTGGACTCTATCAAACCCATCCATGTACGCCAAGGCCATTTGATGCACATCAGAAATTTAAAAACTTGAAATATTCAAAGATAACAAAAATCAGCTGTGATATTTTATTGTTATGATCTGATGAATTTGCCAGCAAAAAGATGCATCAAATCCATCACTCCTTGCTTCTTTTGCTGCAAACTCCAATCTTCTTCTTAAGTTCTTCAAATCTGTTTTTTTGACAAAGCCTTGGTCATTATATCAGCAAGTTGCACACCTTTTTTCTGCAATGAATATCAGGTCTGAACCAACAATATTTTTGGAGATACAAAGTCTTCTTGCAGTGTGGACATGGAGGATATTTGCCATTTTTTTCTTCATCTTTCTTGCTTTCAGATTCCTTCTTGTTCTTCTTGTAACTTGAATCAAATCTTCATCATGGGTTCATCAATTTTCTTGAAGCATTCTCCTCCTTAATGGAAAATCTTCTCCTAGAAGTTTTTTATTTCATTTGTAGTTTATAGACATGCATTGTAGGTCTTTTTTGTGTTCTTGCACTTTTGAGACATGCCGGTCTCTTCATTTTTTTGGTTTAAAGACTTGTTGGTCTTTTAAAAATTGTTCAATTTGAAGACTTGACGGTCTTTTGAAAATTATTCAATTTAAAGACTTGAAGGTCTTTTGAAAACATTCTTGATCTTAAATTGAAAATCTGATTTTTATTTTTGAAAAAGATTATAAAACTTGCAAAAAAAAATGATGAATGCATGCTGAAAAACGTTAACATGTTCATAAACTTGCTTTTGAATGATCTGAAACTGATATAGATATGAAGCTAAAACATTTTTACATTTAAAAAAAATAATGAAATTAGGTAAAAAACTTCAAGATGCAACTGAAATATTGAAATTTCATAACTTAACTCTTTCTTTTTCTTCATAGTTGATTGCTCTTACTTGTTGTCTATCTTCTTTCAAGTGTTTGAGCTTGAAATACAGGCCCGAAAGACTACCGCTTTGATACCACTGTTAACATTTTTTTTATAAGATGTAGAAGGCTTATATTATTTCATTGATGAAAGTGCTATTTATACATGAGAATGTAACAAACAAATCAAAAGAAATTCCTAAAAACCTGCTAAACAGAATAATATCCAAACTGAAATTTAAAAACTTGAACTATTCAAACATAACAAAAATCAGCTGTGATATTTTATTGTTGTGATTTGATGAATTTAATAGCAAAAAGATGCATCAAATCCATCTCATTTCTACTTTTCCAAATGAACCATCCAATAGAAAGCATCAAAACAAAAGAGTGTTCATCATTAGCCAACAATTTATAAGCATCAAGCCACCATCTCTTTAAGGAAAACTCTGAAGAAACAACAGGGGAATATGAAAAAGGAGATCCAAACCATACTGCTCTAGCAAAATTACAATCCAGCAGCATATGGTGAACACTTTCAGATGCCTGATTGTACAAAACACAGATATCAGAATCAACAAGCTTTCTTTTGAACAGATTAATTCGTGTTGGAAGGAGATCTAACAGGGCTCTCCACCAGAAAACTTTGATCTTATGGATAGCCTTGCAATTTCAAAGCTTTTTCCAAATTCTACTTTCCTCAATAATCATTTCTCTAGTGTTTGTAGACGAGGAAGAGCATAGAAAATGATAAGTTGTTTAACTGTTATACTACCTGTCTTGTCAAAATGCCACACTATTCTATCCTTTGAAAATTCATCTCTAATAGGAATTTTTAAAATTCTATTAATGTCAGTTTGATTAAATAAATTATTCTGAATATCCACTTTCTTCCTTCTCTCCTCATAATTAATTAAATCTGAGACTATTAAAGCTTGAGTGTTTGGAGGTATAGTAGAAGAAAATTTTAAAATTCTCATATTCAGGAATCCAAGCATCCTCCTGGATTTGAATGCTTTTTTCGTTCCCAACATTGAATCTGAAGCCCTGCTTGATAACCTCCCTTGCTTGAATTAGGCTAGAATAGCCCCAAGAAGGTATACTCCCTAATTTAGCGTACAAGAAATTTGTACTAGGGAAATACTCAACTTTGAGTAATTTAGCCCAAAGACTATCTAGATTTTGAATCACCCTCCCTACTTGTTTAGCCAATAAGGCCAAATTGAATTTTTCTATATCTTTAAAACCAAGCCCTCCGCTAACACCTCCAAACTGGCTAAATGAGTTGTTTTCTTAATCAAATCATTTCCCCACCAGAACCTAGCGAACATTGAGTTAACTTGTTTTGTAAAAACCTTTTGGGAATTTGAAACAAGTCATAGCATAAGTTGGCTTCGCTGTCAAGACTGCCTTAATCATCACCTCCCTTCCAGCATGAGATAATAATTTGTGAATCCATAATTGAGCCTTCATCAAAATTCTATCTTTGATCAAATTAAGCGCTTTATTTTTGGATCTACCCCAAACTGTTGGTAGCCCCAGGTATTTCTCAGCACTATTATTAACATTAATCCCTAGAATACTTGAGATTTGCTGCTTTAATTGAATGAGAGTCTTAGTACTAAAAAATACATAAGACTTAGAAGAGTTTACTTTCAATCCTGTAGCATTGCAATATTTATTTACAATAGCTTTTCCAAACAAAAGAGTATCATTTGTAAACAAAGCATGAGTAATAGCTGGACATCTTCGATTAATTTTAAACCCAGAGATAAGTTTATCATTGAGTGCTTTATCAAGAGCATAGGAAAGAGCATTAGTGATCAAAATAAACAAATAAGGTGATAAAGGGTCACCTTGCCTCAATCCTCCAGAGGGCTTAAAACTAGTAGAAGGTTGACCATTTATGATTATAAAATAGGAGACTCTGGTCACACATTGCATTATTATTTTTACAAAATGATCTGCAAACCCCATTTTCCTTAAAAGATTTTCTAAGAAACCCCAATCCACTCTGTCATAGGAACATATCTAGTTTTAAAGCAAAATGAAAATTAGTTTTACTAGTTGAAGTGTGAAGGGCATGAAATATCTCATGAGCTACAAGTATATTACCATGAATAATTCTTCCTGGCACAAAAGCAGCTTAACACTGATGCACAATTCGGTTAAGCAGAGGTTTTAATTTATTAACAATGATCTTAGAGACAATCTTGTATATAAAATTACAAAGACTGATGGGTCTAAATTAGGAGATGTTAACAGGGTTATTAATCTTAGGAATTAACATAAAAAATGTTCTATTCGATTCCTTTAAGAGAAACCCTGTATCAAAGAAAGACTTCACAACCATACAAATATCCTGACCAATAATTCCCCAGTACTTTTGGTAAAAGATACTAGGAAAACCATCAGGTTTGGGCGCCTTATAAGCTCCTAATTGAAACACAACTTGCTTAATTTCAGCTTCATTAACAGATCTCAACAAATTTTCATTATCTACCTCGAAGATAACATATTGAATATTATCTAATACGTCTCTATAACTATGAGATCCAATCTTTTTAAAAAGATTTTGGTAAAAATTAAAAGCAAGACTTTGAATTTCATTACTCTCCGTAACCCACCTGCGCATGTCATCTTTAATTCTAAAAATTTATTTCACCCACCTCTTTATAGTAGAAGCATGAAAAAACTTAGTATTTTTATCCCCCATATCAAGCCAATTTATTCTAGATCTCTGATGTCAATACAACTCTTCTTGCCTAATATAACTTTCTAAACTAGTTAGCAAGTTAATAATATGATCCTTACAATTCTGAGAATGTGGTAGAGAATTAAGATAGTCAATTTTCTGCATCAACTCCCTTATTTTATTCTGACTATTTCCTATCACCTTCTTATGCTAACAAACTAGCTCCCTTTGACAATCTTTAAGTTTAGTAGAGATTGTAAACATTTTGGACCAATGAACCTGCCCTTCCCAGCATCTCCTAACAATATCCCAACTTTGCTAGTACAACAATCATTTCTCCTCGAATTTAAATAATTTCTTACCTCCATTAATAATCCCACGATCCATTAACAATAACGGTATGCGATCAGAAGCAATAAACTTCTCATGTAAAACAAAAGCCCAAACTTCTCATGTAAAACAAAAGCCCTATGAAAATGACGACTCCATTAATAATTAGCATAGACCCTATCAAGACGTTGCATTATATTTTTATTACCCACTTATTTATTAGACCATGTAAATTTAGGACCCTTATACTCTATCTCTATAAGACTCCCTTTATCTAAGAAATCTTTAAAGGAGCTAGCCTGAGTCCAAGATATCTCCTGACCCCTAAATTTACCTTCAGACAACAAAAAAATGTTAAAGTCCCCCAAACATAACCAAGGAATGTGATTCCCTGGGTTAAACCTCCTCATATCATTCCAAAACTGTTGTCTAAGATTTCTCATAGATGGACCATAAATAAAAGTAATAAAAACATCACTGCAAGAATCGCTAGAAGCACAATAGTGAATATAATTTTGGGAAGAGTCAATAATTTGTAGCTTATAATTTCTCCACTATAATGCAAGCCCACCCGAAAAACCGATAGGCTCCACATAGAAAGACTCTTCAAATCCCATTTTTCTTCTATGCTTTTCCACAAAGTCTTTGAATTTTTTTGTTTCCATAAAAAATACTAGATCAGGTCGATACTGAAAGCACAAATCTTGAAGCACCTTCACTTTCAAAGCTCTCCCTAAACCTTGACAGTTCCAAGCTAAGACTGTCATGGTTTAGGCGAACCACCTTCTCCCTCTTAATCCCCTTCAAATCAGGTCCAAAAAGGAAGCAATTAAAGTTGTTTAACAACATTGTAAGCAGATCAATCCACACCGCTCAATCAAGGAAAAAAAATAGTTAGCGAGAAAACCCAACTAAAGATGACAGCCAAACCCAACCAAAACTCAGAAGTCAGTTAATTGAAAGCCAAACGGAAAGAGTAAGGATGTACTTTTCAGACCAATAAAATCACAGGAAGAGTCACACTATGGTGAAGAGCTATAGGGAAACCCTAGTGCAAGACTCGAGAGGAACCGAGCATATTTTTTTGTATATATATTTTGATTTTAAGATTCTTTAGGGGGAAGGGGCCATGTAGTCTCTCTCTGAGAGGATAGTTAGTTCTCGCTAGATTGTTTAAATCTAGAGGAGATTGACAGTAGTCCAGTACCAAACTTTAGTATCCTAAACTCTTTCCTTACTCTCCGCTCCCTATCCTCCTATTAGAGAAGATGGATGGCATAACAACAATAGGTGGCCCGAGCTCTTTACGCATTAGTGTCTTTAAAACTCATTAATGCAGCAGAAAAAACACTCAATCATTAAAAGGAAACGTTGGTTGGAAAGATTCTCTCAACCAAGAAGTTCTCTACAACATCAGTTTCGCAAGTCATCACGCAAATATGGACGACCACAAATCCAGTCCAAGTCAAGGACCTGAGTAGAAACCATGTGTTCCTTTTCAAGTTCAGAACTGAGCAAAAAAAAGATAGGGTGAAATGAGGTAGCCGTGGGCAATAAACCGAAATCTCTTGGTATTGAAAGACTAGGAGATCAACCTAATGGAAGAGGAATTGGATTTCAACCATTAAAGCTTTTGGGTGCAAACCCATTGGCTTCCCTAGCTCAAATATCTAAAGAAAATGCCGAGGTAATTGCAAAAATTGTTTTTGCTGGTTTAGATTCCCATGAGAATGCAGTTTGCATGGATGATGACTGGGAGCCAGTCCTTAGATTTCGAGTTCAAGTTGATCTATGCAATCCTCTCCCAAAGGAATTCATTAATCAATGAGAGGGTAAAGAACAATTTGTGTTCATTCAATATGAACGCCTTCCCTCTATTTGCTCACTTTGTGGTTTATTTGATCATTTGACTGGGAATTGCTATAATGTTACTTCCATGGAAGAACGAAAAAACATAGTCAGCAACAATCTAGACTATGGCTCGTGGCTCAAGGCAATACCGGCGAGAAAGCCAAAAATTGGCGGTAATACTTACTGGAACGCTGAGGCTGGCTATAGGCTTAAGCAAGCCTATCTGTTGAAACCTCAGGTTAACTCACGAAACCAGCTGCATTTGGGCAGGAGGACTGTAGCAAACTTCCGTGATAGCAATGCGCAGGTGGGAAGAGGAAGTCTGCAGGAAGCTAAAGAGATAGAGTTTGAAAAGCAACGTGCTAGTGGAGACAAAATTTTAGAAAAAAAGGACAAGACCTTAGTTTCTGTTACCAAGACTTTTTCGTCTAAGTTTGCAGAAGGAAGAGAGTGAGACTCTTCAAAAGCAAAGGAAAACCCAAAACATGAATTGGAAGCTGGCCTAACAGAAGCCGAAAGTAAAACAACCCGTGAAGACATTGCCCCTATAGCTAAGAGGGCTAGGTCTGGCAGTGATGATCCTGCACTCAAGCTACCTTTGAAATAACTAGTATGTCCTTTGGAGTTGATGGGAACTAAGGCTAGTCCATGTGCAGCATCAGCTAAAACAACTAAAACTTACAACCTGAAAAATCTAGCTAAAAGTTGTCCCATTTCCAGCCAGGGCATTGATCCCTCAATGGCCCATGAAGACCGGCTACCACCTTTGTCTGGTAAGGAGAAAGTAGAGTCTCAAGGCGAGGATGTTTCTCTCGTTCAGTTTGTTATTAGTTTTTTTTTAATTGCAGTCACCTTTTTGCTTGGGACCATGTTGATTAGGATTGCAATCTCCTTGCTTTGTTTTATTCATTTCTAGCCTTAAAATTAGTCTAGTCTCTAGAGAAACTAGTGGAGTTTGTTTTAAAACTTCTTAGTTTAATTAGAGACTTTATAGAGGTCTCCATATTCTGAGGTTGCTGATGAGCAATCCCTAGCTAGGATGTTTATGTCCATCCTTTATTTTAGTTTTTGTAGAGGTAGCCTTCTGTTGCTTCCCCTTAATTGGGTGATCTTAGTTAAATAAATTTCTTTTAACGCCAAAAAAAAAATTTTGATTTTAGCAACACACTTTGCTATGACATTAGGAGCCTTTGTGCATGGAAAAAAAAAACTTATTTGCATGTTTATCAATTACAATTTACAAACACTTTCAAGTGGTAAAAAAATTAAATTTTTTTAATTGATATCTTGTATTTGAATTTTATGTATGGATCCAATTGTAAAATAGTTGAATTTATTGTGATTACCAGACATAGATAATATCAGATAAAAAATTAATTAGAATTAGAATTATGAGAAATTACAACTCTTAATGATATTTCAATCAACCAAACCTCTTAATTTTACTAATTATATCCTAAAGAAATTAAAAAAAAAACTAAACACACATAAAATTGTGTACAAAAATTCAATAAAAACCCTCAAAAATTAAGAATTACACATGTCTATTTTTCACTTTCTTTTTTTTTTTTTATCAAATTTTTATTTTGTGTATGTCATGAGTCCTATAGAGAAATTAAGTGGGCTACAAGGTCTAAAAACTGATACTTGCCAAAGCTTTAATTTCTCCATCTAAACTTCCACTAAACACTGAAACGACACAGTTATTGCTTCCTTCTTCCCAAGCAGCCGATGAAGACTTAACCGGTTTATTATGGGCTATTGTTGGCAGAAATGGGCTATCCGCCATTCTCACCGGCGGAGTTGCTCATGTCAGTCCAACTAGGTAAAATCCACCCAAATTGGTAATAAATTTTTCAACTACCCTAAATTTAGAATAATTGTAAAAACACCCTAAAATGGGAATAATTTTTTTTTTACTGGTAAAAAGCCCTATAGTTGGCCAACTATGTGAATAGTAACATAGTTGGCCATCTAGGCAATTATGTCATTTATTAGGTGGCAATTTTATTTATTTATATGTATATATAATTTTTGGAATTTAAATTTGAAAATAACCCTACGTCATTCAATAGTAATTATTGTTTTTACTTTTACCACTAGTAAATATATTATTCATTTTAACAATAACACATTCAATTTTACCCTAATTCTGTCCTCGTACTTTGAAAACACCCGATTTATTTTTAAAATTATAAAATATATTTTTGAGACTTGCAGTGTTAATAAATATTTTAATAAATTTGAGATTATTATTTAGCAGAATTAAATTTGAATTTTAGTGTGTATATTATTTTATGATGGAGAGAATTTATTTGGTATATTATTTGTATATATGTATTTTATTTGGTGTATTGGTGAGTAAATTATTTTATTATTATTATTATTATTAAAAAAAAAGATAGCTTAAATTTTTTTCTGGATTTTCTTTCCCTTTCTTTCCTTTCTTCTTTCTTCTGCCAGAAACTGAACCAGCCACTGCCACAGCTACACCTCGCCCTGTCGCCACCCAGGTCACGCCGCCCAGCTTGCCAGCAGTAGCCAGCCGCCGGTCTTCTCTCACTTCTCTCTGTTTTCAGTTTTGGTCGGAAATAGCAGAGGTTTCCGGCGATGATTCCGGTGTTAGATCGTCGCGATTCTGGTGTCGTTGGATTCCTCTCCTTCCAAGCTTCTCAAATCTACCTCCGGTTACTTCGATTTCCTTCCGGATCGACTAGAAATAAGGTAAATGTATTTTTGATTTTTTGTTAATTTTTGATTTATTAAGTGAGTTGTAGGTAAATTGTTGAGTATTACAGTTGATGTAGGGATTGAATGCTATGCAAAAATAAATTTTCTATAATTTTTGGATTTATTTTTAATTTTTGGAAATTTTGGTTTGCGTTACTATTCCTAGTCCGAAAATTTTGATAATTTTAATAAATATTATATATTATTTGGAGTAATGTTTGTGAAGGAAATTTTGTAAAATTAATTATAGATAGTTTATTATAATTTTTGGAAGTAATATGTGAAAAATATACATTTTAGAGAAAATAAAAATAATTGGATTTTAAGTTTATTTTTGGTGAAATTATAGTTGATTAACATGTATAATAATAATTTTGATTATTAGAAAGTATAAATTAATTTTATTAGCTAAATTAGTATTTTTGTAAATTATGTTGATTTTAGATTAATTTCCAGAAATAATATAAAATGTATACAAATATTATAGTATTTAATTATTTGATGATTTAATGATATTTAGAGTAAAAGATATTTTTATAAATTTTCTGGAATTTTATAAATAATAAATTTGTGTAAAAGCTAGAATTTTACTATTTATTTGAAAATAAATATATTTTATGTTTTATTGTGGAAATAAATTAAATTATGTTATTTAAATGAGATTTTATGGTTTTGGAAAATTTGTTGAAAATTATATTATTTTATTGATTATTGTGAATTTGGAACTCGGTCGGAATTATGTGTAGTTTGGGAGCCCGACCCGAGTGTGGTTCTGTGTGGAATTTTCGAAGTGTGTTTTCGTGTAGGATCGACTCTACTTTTAATAGAGGTTGTCCGTTTTACAAGGGAGACTCTGCTGAATTTTCAGCTGATTTCTCGTAAAGCGTAACATCGACATGTGTCAAAATTTTGATTCTACTTAGCATTGTGTCTTAGATCGAGTCAATTCCTTCGTTTCATGATTTTATTAATTTTTGAGAATTTTCATGAATTTAATTATTTATCCTACGAGCATATTTTAAATAAATATTATTTATCTCTGGGGCACAAGCTATAGCACAAGGGCAGCAGAGAATGCGTCGCTTGGCATGCTCAACCAGTGAGTTAATTTTATAGAATGCCTGTTGCGTGATTTTAATATATTTTCTAGCAATAAAGAATGAAGCATATTTAAAAAGATAAATTATTCGATAAGATTTATTATTGATTTAATTGCTTATTTATTCATTATTTAATAAATTATTTATTTATTTGATTTAAATATTTATAATCCAAATTTATTTGGAGATATCGGTTGAATGTGCTACCAAGTGGGTATCACTAGGACCACTTGCGCACGAGTAATATCTTAGTTTATGATATATTTGTGAATAATTAGAGCTCGGTTAATGCATTGCTCTCGGACCGGTAAATGAAATGAAAAAGGGATGTAACTCGGTTGATATATTGCTCTCGAGACATCCAATATGGAATAAGTGAAATGACTGTGATAGTAACTCGGTTGATGCATTGCTCTCGAGACGGCACTCACTTGGATTAAGAGAGTCGAAAAACTATTAAAATAATGGTTTAGGTGTTCTACCAGATTTTTCTACCAAAATAAATATTTTAAATATTTTATACAAGAATTTCATATTAAATAGATTTAAAAAGTTTTAAAGAGACTCGATATAAATATTATCGAGAAAAGTAAATGATTTTAAAAATTATAATTATTTTACTCTATTTTATTTTAAAAAGAGTTTTAACAAATGATTTTAAAACTAACATGCATTTTGTAAAATTGATTCACTCAGTGAGATCTGATTTTTTCAGGATCTCACACTCAGTCTTCTAGTATTCCTCATTTTCTCCGAGTTTGTTCTTCACCGACTGCATTGTCTATATTGATTTGATTGTGTATTGAGTAATTAAATTCTAGACACCGTAGTAGTTAAATTAAAAATATGTATTATTAGTATTCTGATTGTACTTGACTTTTAAATATTGTATTTGAATGATATTGTATTTAAAGAATATTGTTTTATGATTTTAATATTGTGCATTTATTATTTTATTGTTAAGTGTATTGTTTATTTTCATGAAAATTTTTTAAGGCTTGTTACGAGATTCAGTTACTTTATGTATCCCCATTCCCTAGTGCCAGTCGCAAACTTTCGGTTCGGGTCGTGACAAAGTTGGTATCAGAGCCCATGTTTTATTTTCGGCTCTAATGATCTTTGAGTTCCATTTTTCTTGAACTACTGCTGTAATTAGGTTGATAAATGTCAATTGTTGTCCTTGTTGCTTCCAGGCTTCCATGTTTTTGTTTGTTCCTTATTGTGTTTTGAATTTCGTTTGTTCTATCTTTTTAGAATGAGAAGGAGAGTACGGAATGCTCCTGCTGCCGAGGCAGTATATGATGATGATGAGTAGTCCGTACATGATGAGATTCCTCCCCCTGCTTCTCGTCGTAGGGGCAGAGATAGGGGAAGAGACCACTTTTTTAATTTAACTAGAAATCTTGTTTCCTAAATGAGATTTCTAGTTATACACGTAATAGTATAAATTGACGAAAAATACATAGTTTAATGTCAAAACTACGCAGATTTTGATTTATGAATACTACATTCTCTTACCTAGATTGAATATTTTTTTACTTTAATTTATAATTTGCTATATCCATTTAATATTTTAATTATTTAATAATTTACATTATTTTACAAAAAATAAAAAAGACTAAATATATATAATTTTTTATTACACTTCATTCTTTATTTTACAAAATAATTTTTATTTACTTACCTATTATTATTTACCTATTATACTTAATAATATTCATTTTTTAATATTAAATTACTATTTGCTAGAAACTTAAGGTTTGACTCAACATTTACAAAAACATTAGCTAGAAACTTACGGTTTGGAACATCTACAAAAATAACAATAGCTATATCTAACTAAAACTATGCATTGTCACCATAAAATTACATAATATGGCAATGAAATTATAAAACTACATAGTTTTAGGGTTACTTTTTTATTAAATATTAACTTAATTATAGTATTATATTCATTTAATACTACTATTTATTTAAAATTCAATTTTACATATTTATTTACCTATTTTACTAAACAAGTTTTATTTATTTACCCAATATTATTTACCTATTTTACTTAATAATTTTTGTTTATTTAATATGAAACTACTATGTGCCTATATCCATTCA
>CATIWM010202920.1:0-10688 GCA_949671775.1 Mallotus repandus | reverse complement strand
TGTATTAGAGAATCGAGTTACCACCACTTTCAATTTGTCCCAGTTATTACCCTGGGTGGCGACTCCTCATCTCCACGCCATGTCTTTGTGACAATGGTTTGTGTGTTCCCTAGAGCCCTGAGCTCAAACAGTGTCGCAGTTGCAATAAACTTGGGCGCGCGCTAAACCCCGCCGTCTACAGGCCTATTTATAGGAAAACTTTCTAAAGAGTTGTAGGTCGGCTTTACAACATTTTATTCTATAAGTTCTTCTTATATAGCCGTGATGATGACTTTACATTCAAATTTTCATTTTTCTATCATTTTCCATATAGTTGGAAAGTATTTTTTTAGATAATATCCACTAATGCTTCTTTTATGGGGCTCTCCATCTAAACCCGGTAACCAATAGGCATTACCTTTTAAAACTCTGTGAATCTTGAAGGGACCCTCCCAACTTGGAGACCACTTTCCATACTCATTATCTTTAACACTAATTGACAGAATTACCTTCCGATCTAATTATCCTTCCTCAAAGCTCTTTTTCATTACTCTCTCCTTATCAACATTCTCTAGCTCTATCATCATTGCCTTACTATATTCCTCAGGTGTTAAACCATTTTGCTTTATTACTCTTAGTGAAGTAACCACCACTTCCATTGTAAGAACAGCATCATGAAAATATACTAAAGGATAAGGACTCATACTAGTAGCATTCCTTTTTAAAGCTCTGTAAGGCTAATGGGTCTCTGAAAGCAAATGATGCCAATATTTAGGATTCTCTTCCATTATTTTCTCTAAGATCCCAATCAACACTTTATTATATGCCTCAGATTGACCGTTAGCCTGAGGGTAGTATGGTAAGGAGCGAATTAGTCTAATCCCATAATCAATTGTGAACTCCTACATTTCATCTCCTATAAACATTGTGCCCTGATCTGTTGTAATAAATTTAGGAATGCCAAATCTATGAATCATATGCTCTTTGATGAATTGGATAACCTCTTTCTGTGCCACTTTTTTTAAGGGAACTGCTTCCACCCACTTAGAAAAATAATCAGTAGCAACAAGAATAAAATAATGCCCTTTAGTAGAAGAAAGATAAATCTTACTTATCAAGTTCATTGCCCAACTCTGGAAAGGCCATGGTTTGACTATAGAATAAAGATCATCCATAAGAACCTTTTGTATTGTTCCATGTCATTGACATTGTTGGCACCCTTTGGAATACTGAATGCAATTTTTAAGGATCGATGGCCAATAATAGTCGTGTCTCTTTTATAATAATATCAGTTTATTAGTGAGCTCATTAGATAATTTCAAGCCTGAAGTGATTTGAGCTAATTTATCAGCGTCCCAATTATTTTCTTTAGGCACATGTAGGAATGAAACTTCTTTAAATTCCTCTAGTAATTGAATTGCAGCAGTATAGTAAAGAGCCAAAGAAACATTGGTATACTTGAACTCTCCAGACAATTGCTTCAATACAAATTTTGAATCTTGCTTGATTAACACATTTCCTGCTCTTAACTCTTGTAGAATCTCCAAACCAATCATAAGAGCTTCTTACTCTGCCAGATTGTTAGTGCTATCAAAATCTAAATTAAATGACAAAGTAGTTTTTACCCCAAATGGAGAAATGATTACAATGCCTACTCCAGCTTATCTCTTTATGCTAGACCCATCGAACTTCAATATCCAAGGTTTAGTCTCCACACCATATACCTGAAGATCCACCTCCTCTTTTTTTTATTTCTAAGGATAGATGATCTGCTAAAAAATTTGCCCTGTCCTTTCACATATTTCTTAAGGAAATAAATTAGTGTAAACTCTATAAGAGCTAAAGACCACTTTCCAATTCTCCCTGAGATAACAGGTATGTTCAATATGAACTTAATCAAATCGGTTTGTGACACTACATAAACCCTTTTTTGAATCACATAATGTCTTAACTTAGAGCATACACATTATAAAGCCAGACACAATTTCTCTGTTGGAGAATATTTAATCTCAACTGGAGTTAAAGTTCTACTCAAATAATATATGGCCTACTTATGCCCTCCTAAGTTATTTTGTCCTAACAAACACCCTATAGATTCATAAGTGGCCGAGATATAGAGTTTAAGAGGACTGTGAAGCATTAATACAAGAGGCTTTAAAAGGGACTCTTTGATTTTTTTTTCAAATGCCTTCTGATGATTCTCTTACCATTAGAATTCCTCTTTGTCTTTCAACTTCAATAATTCAGTGAACTCCCTTGTATTTCCTACTAGATTTCAAATAAATCACCTCACATAGTTCACTTGCCCAAGGAATCTTTGAAGCTCCTTTTTATTACTGGATGGCTTAGCCTTCATCACTACTCTGGTGTTTATGTGTAAATTCATTATTTATTAAGTTATTTTATCTTATTAATTAGTTGGTTTTTATGTTTTAATTGATTTTATAATGTTAGTTTTTTAGCTTTATTTTGTTTCTATATTTTATAGGTGATTTGGGACTCTTTTAAGATGATTAGAAGGTATTTGACATGGATTTGAGGCTTGTTTCGAGTTGCCATCACATTATGGGATGTATGGACATGTTAACATGCGAGAAAAATAGTGGAAGTTTAGGCTGAGATAGTAGCCTTAAGGGTTACTGTCACAGCAGAGAACTGCAAGAAGAAAGTGACCTTCTGCTGAGACAACAGCCAAGAGAGAGCAAATGGGCTCACATTTTACTGGGATAGTAGCTTTGGGCTGTTGTCACAACCTGCACGAATTAGGAAGAAAATTTATGTTTTGAGCCTGAAACAGATTGGATTCTTAAGGCAACACTCGGGACCTATATATATATATATATATATATATATAATTTTTCGCTTGTTTAGAATGGGTTTCTGGTGGAGAAAAAGCACAAGAAACCCTAAAAGATTGAAGGAATAAGAATTTGATTATTTAAAACTCAAGATTAATCATAATTATTTCATTCTTCTTCTCTTTCTTATATTTTTATTATGGATTTTTCTTGTGATTTCTTGGAGATTATTGATAATATGTTAGGCTAAATATTTCTTTATTAGGAATTGATGATCCAAACATTATTCCAATTTAATAAAATCATTAGTTGTTGCATATTGTTTTTATTAATCTTAATGCTTGTTGTTGTTTAGCCATCAATTATATAATTTCAATTAGGATTATGCATTGAGAGATGGTAATTCTAATAGACCTATAAACACAAGTTTAACTTAACTCAAAATTAGAGATAAATTTATTTTATTAAATTCCCATTGGGTTGTGCTTCATGATTCATGATTTTGATATCTAGGTGTTTGGATTGTAATGAGAATTGGGTCTTCATTGCCTTGATTAATAATTGTGAATTTAAATTAATTGATGCTTGAGAAAGATTGATTGATGCTTTAGAAAAACTCGGGATATGCATAACTAATTGAGTAATAAATTTGGGTAGCTTAGTGATTATGAGGTGATTTAATTCCTAGCAAGTTTTGATTACTGATTTTTGTTATTTAGATTTAAAAATTATTTATTTTATAGTTTCATTTATTTTATATTTAAATTGCATTCCAAAAACTCCTTATTCACAAGCCTTAGACAATTAAGAATTAGGTTAATAGGTGATTAGAATGAGTCTTCGTGGGAACGATATTTTTTATACTATTTGGTGATACCGTGTGCATGTAATTTTTGCATAACAAGTTTTTGGTGCCATTGTTGGCTTTGTTTTTGTCAATCTCTACAGCTCTCTTATGGACTAGAAAACCCAAAAAGTTCCCTGCTTACATACCAAAAGCACAGTTAAGAGGGTTAAGTTTTAAACAGTAAGCTTTTATTCTCTAAAAAGTCTTCCTTAGGTGGTCCACATGATCCACAGCTTTCTTTGATTTGATTATGATGTCATCTATATAAACCTCCATGTGATGTCCTACCATATCATTATATATATCATTCATAGCTCTCTAACATGTGGCTCCTACATTTTTAAGGCCAAACCACATCATTAGCCACTCACCTAAAATATGTTTTATGCACATCTTGTTCAACTATCATGATCTAGTTATAACTAGACAAACCATCAACCAATGATAACAACTCATTTCATGTAGCGGCATCTATCAACATGTCTACTATTGGTATCACATATATGTATCCTTAGAGGTAGCAGTGTTAAGATCCCTAAAGTCAATAAAAATATGCATTTTCCTATTCTCTTAAATAATAGGGACATTATTTGCTAGCCATTGAGCATATCTTGCAGGCCTTATAAATTTAGCCTTGAGAAACTTCTCAATTTCATCTTTAACCTTAAGTTTCACTTCCTTTGACATCCTTCTGGGTGGTTATTGATGAGGTTTGAACTCCGACTTAATTGGCAGTCTGTGCTCTGCCAAGGTTCTCTTTAGACCAGGCATTTCTTCATAGCTCCATGCAAAGCAATCTTAAAACTCCCTGAGAACCTCAATTATCTGTTCTTTAGATCATCCTGTAATAGAGACTAACATAAGTCATTCTTAGTTCCTCTAAAGTACTCAAATTAACCTCCTCCAATGGATCTGTCACTTCTAGTATTGCATCTTTGAATTTTAGTGGAGCTTTCTTCAAATCTTTCATTTGTCTCTCTTTTTTGTCTTTTAATTCTTTGAGATCTTTTTTAAAAATAACTTCTGCACCATATACTTCCAAGTTCTCCATCTCAAACCTATCATATAATTATTGTACCTTAGCTCTAAAAATGGCAGCTACAGCTACTATCAACTGAACCCGGTTGTACTCAATCATCTAAGAGCTCAATAATGGGCTCATGTGCCATCAGCCTATAAAGCATGATAACAATTGGATTAATAAGAGCTTTAACCTGTTTCTAGATGTCCTCACTTCTTTAGATGTAGATTGACTTTGGTTCCCTATTTTTCTTCTTTCCTAGAAACTATATATGTCTAAACTCTAAGTTATAGTATCTAGCCTCCATTACATCTGAATGAGTACTAAAATGATGTGGATCAGTCCAAACAATTTCTACATCATCACCTTTCTAGAATAATAGAAATTGATAAAAGGAGGAAGGGACACAACAATTGGCATGTATCTAATCCCTTCTTAGTAAAACATTATAATTAACAAAAGAATTCATAATAAAGAATGCAGTAAGAGATTTCTTACTTCCCATAGTGATTTCCATTGGTAGTACATAAAGGACCTTAATTACCTCCCCAGTAAAAGTAAATACAGTGACATTTATAGGGATGAGATCCTCCTCAGTCCTTTCTAACATAGTCAACATCCTAAAAAGGATCACATTCACTGTAGACCCATTATCAATAAGCACTCGAGAAACTAGTTTTCCATTTAAATGAGCTTTGATGTAGAGAGGCCTAATATGTCTTGACATATCTAATAAGGGTTTCTCGAGTATCACCCTCTTTAGTCTACTGCCTTTTGGAGTCTGAATGGTGACTCCACTAAAAGCATCATTCTTTGCTACCTCTTTTGCATTCAGAGTTTCCTTTGATAGAGGGACTTCTCATTGAATTGATATTACATCTTCTACTTATTGGGCCCTAAAAATAAGAGGCAGCAGTACAATTCAAAGTTATAGAAATACAGCCAACTAAAAAACTGGAAATTTTTACAGAACCTATTTCTTTTAAACTTGCAATAGATTCGTTCTTATCCATTGCATCTATTATATGCTCTTCTTCCTCCTCTACATCTTCATCCTCAGTTGCCATTCTTTGAAACTTAGACTTCTATAGAGAAAGCTTCATTTCCTCCATTCTCCTTTTTAAAGTTCTCTATCTTTGAAATCTCCTTTTCTGTTTCCTAGTGAGAGGCTGAGGGAACTTCTTATGATGAACTATGTGCCATTGATTCCCTGGAGCAATTTTTTGAGGAACCATAAATCTAGGAGGGTTTATTTGAAAACACTTCTCAAGAACTGCTTGGATTTTAGTAGAACCCTCTTAGTTTAAGGAACACTCTACTCGATCAAATGTTTTTAACTTCCTCATCTATACATTCTTATATAGTGTCTTTCTTTTTCTCATCATCTGCTCCCACATTCTCCTTTTGTGATTGATAAGGGAATGCATATCAAAGGTTACTATGTTGACAGTAGCCATTGGAGGAAAAGGATCCCCATCCACCAACATAGTTTTCTTCTTCTTAGGGAACTTCAAGAGTCCTTTGTTAATTCTATCATGCACCACATTTTTGAAAGCCCAATAGTTATTAGTTGAATGATTATGAGAATCATGGTACTTACAGTAATCTCTGCTTTTTAGTTCCTCTTTTGGTGGGGCTTTGTAGTTTCCAAGGAAGGTAATAAACTTTTCCTTCATTAGAAAATCAAAAATCTCTTCAGTTTTGGACACCTCAAATGTGTACTATGGTTGAGCACTTGTGGCATGAGTTTTCTTCCACAGGTCAGACGTCTTCCTTACAAGCATGGTGCAGACACAAGAACCCTGAATATTGAGATCCACCACAGTAACCTCATGACTATGTACCTCCTAAAAATTAATCCCCATAACAGCCTTTCTTCTCTAGTTCTCCTCATGAAGAAGTTCCTCATATTTTACCACCTTTGCAGATAGTTCATAGAAACCCTTGAACTCCATTCCTTAGAACTTCTTTCTAAGTTCGATGTCCAAACCCCTTTAGGCCATCTTCACATATTCAATTTCTAGAAGGAATATCTAGCACGGTTCCTCATTTTCTTAAACTAAGTAATGAAGGAATCTGCATTCTCCTTAGGTATTTGTGTCATTCTTGACAGTCCTGCTATATAGATTTCAGCCTCTATCCTGAAAAACTAAATATGGAATGCTCTATTCATTTCCTGCCATATAAACATAGAGTTCCTTAGTAATGTTGCATACGAAGTAAAACCAAAACCATTCAATGAATTAAGGACCAATCTTAATTTAAAAATTGCAAAAATTTTCATAATTTGCTAATTTACCGCATTATATGGTGAACTTAGTAACATGCTCCAAGGTAGACTATCCCTCTTCTCTAGAAAATAATGTAAACTCAGGAACTCTATATCCTTTTAGATATGGATTATCTCTATCAATAGCATCTGGATACAATTTTTAAAACTCAGGCCTGCCTAGCTGTCTAAGACCAGGACCATATAACTCTTAAACCACTTCCCTCACTACATCCACATTTGCTAGAGTTTGATTTATGGGAACATACGGTTGGAATGATGGGCTCCCTATTTGGTTTCCCTTGGAACCTCCACCCCCCGAGCCTCCTGTAGGATAAGGTACTCATGCATCATACACTTTAGGATGAGAAACTAGATAAGTAAAGTTATTAAATTGATAAGGGGAACATCCCTTAATAGAATTAGCTTTCTTTTCTCTTTTATGTGGTGGGAAGTATTTCTCTAAAACTGTTAGAGGGCGACTTGAATCTCAAGTTTTTTTAACAGACTGACCCTTAAGTTCTCCTAAATTTTGCTTCAAATGAGGTCTAGGAGTGGCCTCTTGGACTTGAGAGTTTGGGCTTTGGTGACTTTAAGTAGTCAGTTGATGCCTCATCATTTCAACAATATTTTATTGGCTTTCTTACATTCTCAAGCCTTGATTACGTAACTCTTCTGTAAATAATTTTATGTCAGACACATAGATGAAAGCTTGTGAATAACCACTACCTTTGATTGGGTTATTTTGTGTCTTTAGATTATATTAGGGATCTGAAGATGTGACACTCTTTTAAAACTGTTCCACAAAGTGAGGAATATTTTTCTCTAGCCTTGTTATTGTAATGGCTAACTCTGGGTCCTGAGACTCAATAACTTCTTTTCCCAAATAACTTTTAATTTTTGGCATTTTGAGCAATGTCTCATTAAGCATGCTAATTTTTGTTTGCCTCTAGCCCTTTTCATTAACTATTGAGTGTGCCAGGTGTGTAAGGTACACCAACCAAGAATCTCTAATTTCTATCACATGATTGAATGTAAACTAAGGGACCTAAGTTTATAGGTTCCTAAACTAGTTGTGATTAAGAAAGCTAAGTTTACTATTGAAAAGCTTAAAAGATAAATAAAGTGAAATTAAATGATAGGAAACTTGAAAGAAGAGAATGAAAAGTTAGAGACTCCATTGAAAACAATAGGAAACTGGTCCTTAAACAAGAAATTGTTTAAATAAGTATGAGAACATAAAAATTAAAATGAAAATGAAAAGTTGAGAGATTGTTGTTTGTTGTTAAAGTTTTGTCTATTGTTGTTTTGTGTTGAGTTAAGCGTTTTTGGTTGTGTCTAAAGAGAGCCCCATTCTTCCTTTC
The DNA here is from genome assembly GCA_949671775.1 of Mallotus repandus. NCBI lineage: Eukaryota > Viridiplantae > Streptophyta > Magnoliopsida > Malpighiales > Euphorbiaceae > Mallotus > Mallotus repandus. The sequence goes on along the minus strand of CATIWM010202920.1, from coordinate 2,410 downwards.
TCAAAGCTTGTATCTCTTTCTTCTTCATTAGTAACTGCCTCTCCCACATTTTCCACTCCTAGTTGACGTCTTTCTTTCCAAAAATCGTCAAATTAATTAATTAAAATAATGAGCTTTTATCACAACTTTGGATTTGGTATAAACATACAGTACAATTGCTCATATCGACAAACATTCATACTCCATCCAACAATGCTTGAAAATGCAAAGATGTCAATAATCCAAAAGAAGGTATAAAAAATTCTCACCTCACTGATAGCAGGAAGAACAACTAAGAAGAAAGGTTCCATAGCTTTGATCGTAGGAGTGAATGAAACGACCACCTTACCAAAACTCATATTAGTGAAAAGATTGCCTAGTTCACGAACAAAATTATAGAATATTTAATTATGATCATAATTTCAATAAACACTATATGAATTTTGATAATTTAGTCATTTTCTAATCAATAACTGATACCCAGATCAAGAGTATGAATCCTAAAAAGAGAAGGTAAACTATTTTTACTCCTAATCTTATATAGGAATTATATTTAATTCTCAAATTAGAAGACTAGAATCATTCCTGAATAAGGAATCCCACTCCCATAAGGTTTGCTTCATACCTCTATAAATACTCCCCATAAATCTCATATTCATTCATTCTAGAATTTCTTCTCTTTACTCTACATTACGCTCAAGACATTAGCTAACTTAAGCATCATAGCGTTTGTGTGGATTTTCCCTACCCTCTGACCTTGTTTCATAAAACGTGTGCAAGGTTTGAAGAAAGTTTCCAAATCCAGTTATCAATAACTAAACGTATTAAATAAATAAATATTTAACTTAAAATATTAATAATATAAAATTTGAGTAAAAATAATGAATTTTTGTTAGATAATTTTTTATAAGTCCTAATAAATGATAATACTTTTAAAAAATAATGAATTTTTGTAAGATAATTTTTTATAAGTCCTAATAAATGATAATACTTTTAAATATTTTTCTTAAATTTTTAGATAAAAATAAAGTGAAGAAATATACTTTTTAGAGATAATTTTATAGAAAGATTAGATAAGGTTGGATAGAAATCAGGGGCTTGTTTAATAAAATGTTTTCAAATAAACAAATAATTTTAATTTTAATTTAAAAATATTAAAATATAAGATTATGGTAAAAATAAATTTTTAAAATAATTTTCATAAAATATAACATAAAATAATTTTTTTAGATTTTTATTTTTAATTATAATTAAAAATAAAAGAATAAATTGACAAAATTAAATTTTTTAGAGATATTTTCTAAAATGTCATATAAGTTTAATTTAGAAACTTTTTTCAAAAATATCATAAATTATATTTATTCAGTGATTTTTTTAATGGAAAATTGTAGACATTTTCAGAGACGATTTTAAAAAAACATCTAAAATTTGATATTTTAGAAAAATTTTATTTTTAGAAAAAAAATTTATTGCATTAAAAAATAATTAGTCCCTAATTTCACATTTTTTTAGAGACAAATTTTATAAAACGACATTAAAATTTAATTTTAGAGATGTGTTATAAGAACATCATAAAATGTATAATTGAGCAATATTAATAAAATATCGTGAGCACTTTTAGAGACAATTTTGATATGGCATAAATATTTTTTGGAGTGAAGGGAACTTGTGAGCTTTTTGGAAGATAATTTTGATAAAGTGTCGCAAAACATGACCTCTTAAAGACAATTTTTCTTGTGTTGCAAAACTAAAACATTCTTAATTTCATATTTTGTTGTAGTAATGTAGAACGGCTTCTGAAATCAAGTGAAGTTATTCGTACAATACACATGTATATCCTTATGCAAATAAAATAAAAATCATTAGATTAATTTTTTAATTATAAATATTGATATAATTGCTTTACTTTATTGTAGATTATATATATGTGCCAATTTAAAAATCAGAATGCCATATAAAGGTATGTATATGTTTTATTTCAGATAAATTATTATTAGTCTTTTTTTTTTTGAGCCGGTTCCCTCTACAGGAGCCGACGGTGGTTCAAACTTTATTTTTCATATTTAAATATCCACATCTTTTTTATTTGGATTATTATCGGGATAAATTATTAGTTATCTTAAGAATATAATCAGTATATGATAATTACATATGAGATTTTATCGTACAAATCTGCATAATTTTACACTGCAGGCACAGTGAAGTTGTACATCCAGTGGTCATAAAATTCCATATGCCACAGCAATGATTCATCCTCATAACTTAGGAATAATGATCTGTAGAATCCCATCTCTGCATCACAAAAACACATTAAGAAACCATCAGAATTGAAGACCATAAGCCCCCGCATAGGCCAGGCTGTTGAGGGGCACCAAGGTGGGTCTCGGGTCGCACCATCCTCCTCCCCCTTTGATAATAAAAAATAAAATAA
>CATIWM010202899.1:0-13708 GCA_949671775.1 Mallotus repandus | reverse complement strand
TTTAAAATTATACATTAAAATATTAAAATAAATTACAATATATTTAATCAAAATTATGATTTTATTCTAATAATATATTTTCTAAAATATTTTTTACAACACAAATATTTATATATAATCAAATTACTAAATATTAAAATTACGGGTTAGCTCACGAGCTTCTATTGGAGTTTGTTCGCAAATGTTTTTTTTATAGTTTGAACCCGACTTATTTATTAAATGAATTTCAATATATGAATTCGAACAAACTTTTATCAAACCGAACATTAAATTACTTGCAAACGACTCGGCTCATTTACACCCCTACCGTTTTGTTATTGGGTTAGCATATGGGTTGTTTTAATGTCCAAATGATAAGATACCATGTTATAGGGCCAAAGTCCAATAAGCGGAACATCACATGATTCATGAATTTTTTACGCCAACACAAATTCTGCCACGTAAACCCTAATCCATCACTCCACTATAAATACCCAAATTAAAAACCCGCCACTCGTGCAATTTTTTTTTTTTTTTCACTGTGGAGACAAAAAATCCATTAAAAAAAATTTACAAAACCCTTCCAAAAAGCTTCCTCTGCTTCTGCTGCATCCAGATAAGACCGCCACAGCTGGTATTCAAAAAAACACAAAACCCTAATTGTTTCGCTTTTCTTCTGATTTTCTGTTTGGTTCGCGAGAAAAAGAAATACTGTTTAGCTGATTTGTTGTTATTTGGTTGGCTTTTGAAAAAGCAGAAAAACAAAAAGAAAGAGGAGAAAATGGATCGTTACCAGAAGGTAGAGAAGCCAAAGACAGAAACAGCGATTAATGAGAATGAACTGAGGATTACTGCTCAGGGAAGAATGAGGAATTATATTTCTTATGCTCTTTCTCTTCTTCAGGTTTGTTTATTTATTTATTTATTTGATATTTTATTTTATTTATCATAAAAAACTTGTGCTCTTATTCAATTAAGTGAATTTGTTTCTATATTTGCTGAAAGCTGTCTTTAATTTAGCTGCAGGAGAAAGGTACTGATGAGGTTGTCCTGAAAGCCACTGGTAGAGCTATCAACAAGACTGTAATGATTGCTGAATTGCTAAAGGTAGCTATTTTTGTTGTGGGTTTCTATTGTTTCAGAGTATTATTGTTCCTTTTTTTTTTTTTTTTTGCTAGCTGCTTGCTTTTTGGTTATTGAAGTTGGTTTTTTCTTTGTGTGATATGGCAGTATTTAGCGTTGAAATAAAAATTCTCTATATTTCAACTGAAAGTACTTGCTACTTGCATAATTTTCGTGTTGTACAAACTCTCAATTTTTGTTGAAATTGCACTTTTAGCGACGGATTGTTGGCTTACATCAAAGCACATCAATTGGATCTATTGATATAACTGATACATGGGAACCACTAGAAGAAGGCCTTCTTCCGTAAGCATCAAAGTTTCCCTATTTATTTATTTGTGTTGTGCGTTAATAATGTTGTTTTGACAATTCTTCTATTTGTGCAGCCTTGAAACCACTCGCCATGTTTCTGTTATAACAATTACACTGTCTAAGAAGGAGCTTAATCCATCTTCTATCGGGTAAGTAGCAAAACTAAACTATTATGAGTTCATGGTTGTATATTATTTGTTTTAGAGGTAAATGGATTTCATATTCAATATGAGTCAGTTTAGAGAGAGACAAACACTTTGTTGCAATGCGAGTCTTAGATTGATTGTGTATTGTCAGTATTGCAATGGTCTATTATAGATGTCCACAGGCACAACTAAAGTGCTAATACTTTTTATGTGAGAATTATTTATACTGAGTCTTGGATGATTTTTTTTTTTTTTTTGGGGCAGTGGTGGCATAGTAAACTAACAGGTTTGTTTGACCTAATAAACTTTAAGAAAAAACACTTTGTTGGAAGGGTACATCAAATTTTTTTCTTGAAGATTTCAAGCTCAAATAATGTTGCGCATGTTGAAATATTTGATAGTTGCTGCAATGTGGTTGTGGTTTATATATATATATATATATACACACTCATTCTCAGTGAATGCACTTCCTTACTGATATTATATGATTGAAGAGTCTTGCTTAGTGTTGTTATTCTTGTTTTTGTTACTTTATCAACTGGTAGTGAATAGCTTATGCTCCACTGGCTTATCAGCTTTTGTTTTTGAACTCACTTTTCTCTATCTAGTTTTCTTTCCCCGTATCTCTTGTCCTTTTCATACTGGTGCTGTCTTGAAACCTTGTTTTTTGAAAGCAGTTCACTAGTTTTTGGAAGTCAGTCAAATGGTGTTATATACCTGTGTGGTCTCTCTATGCTTTGTGAATCTGCATCCAAGTAGTGTAATCTATAATATTGCAATTTGTATATTTTATTGGACTTGTCTTTCTTTGAAAATGATAGATATCAGCCTCCAATTCCCGCTGATCAAGTGAAGCCATCAGCTGACTATGATGATGAACGAGGTATGCCAACTTTACCATTGTTGCAGTCTTTTCCCCTCTCTTCATTGTTGCATATGTATTTTTTTTCCTCCTAATAATGGCTTAAGGTTTAAATCTGTTTTGTCTTTCTTCCTATATGCTTCATCAAACATTCAAAGCAAGGGTTGTTATTGGCAGCAAATCTTTAGACTGTACTGAAAGAAAGTATTAAATTTGATAAATAGATCCGCAAGATCATAAATGGTGATGAAAATTATTGACCGAAATTATTATGCTTATTAATTACAAAGCCTTTTTGGAGGAAATAGAATTTTCAACTATTGGAAAATGGAAAAGCGAAAAGGGTACCTGTAGATTACTAAATCAGTTGGTGCTACAGAAGTTAATCAGTCAGTGCTAAATGAATCACCCCAGAAAATCTATAGTCTCTTTCAAATCAAATTCAGAACCTGAGGATTGTTGGTTTTGTAATTCTAGCTTGTACTGAGACTGTTTGTTTAAGCTATGTGGTGACAAAGTAAGTGAAGCAATGCTGGTTCCATTCATGGTCTCCTGTCATTGTCTTATGCTTGGAATAAGCTGTTGCTGCATCATGTGTTTCACAATGTGTCTTTAACAGTGCTTTGTAATATGTTAGGAGTATAATGTTTCTGTAAAAGTGCTTTGTAATATATTAAGGGTATCTCATTTTTGTTTTCTTAATTTATGCAGGTAATAGCAATGGTGTAGCAGAACAACCCAATGGGGGTTGGGATGGTGGTCGAGGATATGGTAGCAGAGGCCGCGGTCGCGGAAGAGGACGTGGATTCCGTGGGCGTGGAAGAGGGTATGGTGGTGGAAATGGGAAGCAGGAGTATGGCTATTACAATGGTCATGGTGGGCCGGCAGGAATGCCTGGACAAAACCGTGGTAAGCTCATTTTTCGATTTACGATAATCTTGCAGCTCTTTTGTGTTTTTGTTTTTCTAGGAGGTGGTTTGAACTTGTTTTAGCTCCCTCCCCCCTTTTTTTCTTTTTATGTTGCACTCAGTCGTTCACTTTTGGTGCATGCATCCAGGCATCTGAGTTGTTGTTAGTGCTATCAAAAGTTTGCCCTCATCTTGTTTAAGTGTCAGTTCACATCCCAAATTATGAAATAGTTGTAAGGATTGATTTTGATACAGATGGCGAAGTTCTATTGTAATATCTGTTGTCAGAGTTTCAGAATGCTGAAAATATTTTAGCTGTGATGAAAGCATGTAAGTTATCGATATGATTAGTGGCATAGAAAGGACACAAATTAATGATTGAGAACAAACCATCCATGCCTGCTTTGTATTAGTTTAAATTTAATATTAATCTGTTTCCTTTGTTTTCTCCTATATGTAGGACTATTAACAAGTGTTTTGCTTTTGATTTTCTTTTGTTCCTTTACTAGAGCTTGTGAAATACTTGTGAAATACTAAAAACAATTAGAAGAAAAAAAATTATGTTTTCTCAAATTAGGTAAATGCTGATGAGATTAAAAATTTTGAAGTTAATTTGCATCTGACAAGTTCATTCTTGGAGTGATGTCTGCAGTTACGTCTTTTTTGCGGGTTTTGTAGAGCATGTAGGTGCAAATGAATTTTCTGTTCAACTAAATCCCTCTTTTGTGTTGTTGCCTGGGTGCACCCTCAACAATACTTACCCTTTTAGTGCTTGAGGTTTGGGTCACAATTGCCACGCTTTTGAGAGTGGTACATTAGCTAATAACTGATGGTCTTTTGCAGGTCGTGGTCGTGGAACTGGAAGGGGAAGACCTCGCGGTCGTGGTCAGGGTGCTAGAACTGGTGGGCCTGCCCAAGCAGCTGCTTGATGTTTAATGTCAGGCATTTAGGCTAAAACATAAGATTCTAGCTTGAAAGATGGATTGCCCGTACTGCATTTTATCTTTTCAAGGATAGTGGAATTGCAAAATTTTGAGTTTTGAGACTAGAAATTGTTATTGTAAGCTGCATTTTTGTAGGTAGGTACAGTTAATCCGCATTATCATTAGCCACTAGTTGTTACAAAAGTGTTGTTTCACCATGTTAATGCTGTATGATTCGTAAGTGCTGATTTTTTACTTATAAATAACAGAGCAGAGCAGTGCATTCATTCCATTTTTGGATTAGCAACATATAGCACTACAATTTAACTGTTGTCAGTTTGCCAAGAATTTCAATTGTTCATAAATTAACCATTTAGAAGCATTTTCCCCCAAGTAACAAATTCAGTCAGAAGTTGCTATTCGCAACTGAGTCAGCAAAGGTAGTTTATGACTCAAACTTGTAGGTGGATTTTGACATTCTTTCACCAAAACAGTAATGGATTGCTATATGATAGATTACTACATTTTAGTGATTTTTACTGCAGAATTCGAGTCTGTCTTGCCCCTTGTATGGTCGACTTCAACAGCTGTAGCCTATGGACTTGCACTGTGCCTATACTACTTGAAAATCTTCCTGTTGGGCTTTGTTGTTGGAATGCTTTCTTGATTTATATTTCCTGAAACCGTGGAGTCTCTAAAGCTCAGATGTCTGTGAAGGAGGGTAAGATTCTGTGCCAATGATTTTATATTATGACCAAAACCTGTGGTTTTGATGAAACTGTTGCACTAATTTATTTGTTGCATCACTTGTGATTTGATTTATGAAGCAGCACTAAACTTTCAACAAGAAGCTCACAAACACAATTCTTAGAACTTTCATGGTAATTTGTGGAGAGTCAACTCAAATATGTTATAATGGCGCATTTGCCCCATCCACACACAAAAAAAGGAAAAAAAAAATGAAGGCGTCGCTTTTAGCCTTTTAAATCCAATATGGCCCCTGAACTTATTATTTTTTACTTCCATTAGATCATTTTTCGAAAGATGGTATTGCTGCTCAAAACTTAATTTTTTAAAAATATAATTTTCTTTTCGGATTTCTCTGGAGTTTTTTTTTTAAAACAATAAAAAATTTAAACATCAACTTTCTCTAAACAAATTTTGATTTCAATATGGGTTTTGAATATGCTTTCTGTCTCCAAATTCTTAATTATTTAAATATGTGTTTCATGAAATAGAATTGAAATTTGCTAATTTTTCGTTTGTAAATCTAAGTTTAGCCACCAGTTCAAGGTTGAGTACTCCAGTAACATTGTTCTTTTCAAGGTATATACAAGTTAATGGTTCAATCATTGTTTTTCCCGGTTAAAAACAAATCAAGGTTTAGCTGAAATTTTGGATTGTTCTTCTCTTCAATTTAAAACCCTTAAATCGCCAAAGCTTAAGTCCATCTCTTTATCAATTCCATGGCGATTATGGCAATGACTGTGGATAATCATCCACCATGGTTTACAAACCTGGTTTTCATCAAACTTTGCTGATTCGAATAGTAAGAAGAGGGAAAAAGGTTGAAATCGACCCTCAACTTTAGACAGAACTCTGATTTGGTCACTATTAACTTTTTTTTTTCCTAAATAAACCTTAATATTTCAAAACTAGCTCAAATATAATCTTATTTGTAACAACAGTAAAAAAAAAACTGACGTGATAAAAAGACTCTATTAAGTGGGTTATGTGGCGTGTGGGACCTACCTCGTATGCTGAATCGCATGGCCAACACATCCCCTCTTCTCTTCCTTTTTTTTTTTTTTTTTTTTTTTTTTTTGGGGGCAATATCTTCCCGCCCTTTAACATTGCGTTAACCTAAAATTGCAGCACATCCCCTCTTCTTTCCAAGCTCTGAAACACTATCTTCCCCGATTCCCAGCCGTTAGTGTTAATTCCATTGGTATCATTTATCTCCGACCTGGGCTTCACCATTCGCATTCTTCGAGGATTTTGATTCGGGTTGCGATTGAGGACAAATGGGTTCGGGTTCGATTTTTGTTCACGTTTGGCTTCTCCAAATCCAGAGAGAGCCTTGGGAGATCGTCGAGCTCGTGTCTAGAAGATGAGGAAGAAAGCGATAACCGTCGTGCTCGTGGCGGTTCGGGCTCGGGTTGCGACCGCCGTTAATCACGCTCTGTTGTGATTTGCAGGATTCTTGATTTACTGGAATACTCGTGTCTATACCCAGGTACTAACTGAAACATATCATGAAATTTTGAGTGAGATTGATCTTGTTCTAAGTATAAGAAACGTAAACGTAAACTACAATCTTCTGCAGGATTGGATTAAAGAATCAAAGGAAGGGTACAAGCAATCAAACTTGGCAAGCCAATGCATTCACAAGTCGGCTGCTAGATGCTTTTCAATCTCTGAAAGTGCTTGCTTTCTTTTCTTTTATTTATTTAAGCTGTTCGCTTTCTTCATGCATGTTGCTTCTAAATGCAAATGGAGGCAGATATAAGATCTACATCGAAGGCTCTGCATGGTTTGTCAGTGAAAAATACATTCTTGATTGTGATTTTGTTACGTTACTGGTTTCCATTACTACGACTACTTCATGAGAAGTTTGAGACCAATTGACCACTACTAACCTATAAAGGATAATGACAAGTGCAGGTCCATTAAGTTTGCTGTTGACTGGCGTAATAGCCACAAGAAAAAGGTAAATTTTCTTATTAGCTATAAAATTTCTTTGCGAGAATGGCAATGGCAAGAAGAGTTCATCCACTTGTTTCTTTGAACCCTTATTAAGGAAATTGGACAATCAAGGTCCTTGTAACAAGCAAAGGAAACATGCGTGCTTACAAGAATGCAAGAGGCGAAGGATGTGTTTTTAATGTTGAGTTGACAGATTAAGATGTAAATTTTTGTTTGGGATTATAACAATGTTCCATGCTTTCTGGCTATTTTGAAGCAATAAATCCAATTGGTTTTCCATTATGCTTCCGTTTTCTCTTTGTAATGGGAATGCTATCTTTGGATATATTTGTCAACATTCAGAAATGCAGGAGAGGTGAATTGAAGTGAAGCAAATGATCCTCTGTTTGGGAGATGTGTTAGCAGGGGAAGGAGATTGCCCTGTAAACAGATATCGTTGCCTTGCTATAAATGATCAATGGCTTGTGAGACATGTTCTTGATCCTCATGGATGGGATCATGATGTGGGCTTTGACGGTATAAACTTGGAGACAGCAGGCGTCGCTGAGAACAGAGACAGGGAAGGAGAAGGAGTTTGGCCGACGACTAGGACTGGTTTTTTATTCTTTAATTGTACAGGAGAAGGAGTATTGGGGCAGGGACTTGCAGGTTCACTGTTAGTCCTAAGGTTCAGGAGTTGACTTAATGTGCAGGCCATGTAATTCAGCATGTGAGGTAGGTCCCACACGCCACATAACTCACTTAACAGAGACTTTTTGCCATGTCAGTTATTTTTTTAACTAATGTTAACAGTATCTCATATTTTAGCCGGTTTTGAAACATTAAGGTTCATTTGGAAAAAAAAAATAATAGTGACTAAATCAGGATTTTGCCTAAAGTTGAGGGTCCAATTTGGCTCTTTTCCCTAAGAAGAATGATGACATGTACGACTAAATTTCACTTCCAAATTTTTAGGCTAGATGGTTGCTCTTTTTTAGAGTTTTGAGTTACATGTCATTGACTATTAGTCAATTGCTTTCTTTTTTTTGTATGCATATTAACAAAGTTCTAAAATCCTCTACTTGAGCTAGAACATTACAAAAAAAAAAAAAAAACAAACAAACATGAAATTTTTAGAATTCCTAAATGACAATGAAAGTGTTATTGGATGCAAAAGATTTGATTGTAGACTTGGATCTGGAACAAATCTCTTATGTGAAAACTATATATGAATTTGTATTAATAAGAATTTGAAACAAATCATTTAATGAGAGTTTGAAATGACATCTAACCATATTGTATATTTGAAATCTAAAATTTCATGTTAAATGTTTGCATTCAAATGCAATGTTAGTGAATTCTTATTCTTCTTTGTTATTAACTTTGATTGTTGTAATATTTATTGTCATTATTTTTATTGCTGCTATTTCTGATTACTATTCTCACCTGAATGGGTGGTATAGGTAAAACAACCATTGCCAAGGTTCTATTTAAGAAGTTCTCTTCTCAATTTGAAGGTACATGCTTTCTTAAGAATGTCAGAATGAATTCATAATAAAACATGGTCTGCATACATTACAAGACAAATTTTTTTGTTAAAGTATTGAATGAAAGAAATGTCAGTACAAAACTGCCTTTTCTCATGAGCCATCTTCGCCATAAAAAAGTTATCATTGTCCTTGACGATGTCAATGATTATGAGCAAATAGAATTATTAGCTGGAAGAGATGATTGGTTTGGTGCTGGAAGTAGAATCATTTTAAATTATAACTAGTAGAGATGAGAAAGTGTAGCTTTGCATTTGGGATAAACTCTGCATTTTCAAACAAAATTAGAACTAATATGTAGCCTTGCATTTGCTCTTTTAACGCAAAAATTTGTACTGAAAACAATACTACTTCATACAAGTGTACTTGCACTTGATAAGCGGAGTATTATTTGGAGATCTGATATTGCTTTGCACATTTCTTCATCTTCTGTTCTATACCATCTCTCTCCTTCTAACTCCATTAGGCATGGATCAATTGTCAACTTATTCAAGGCAGTTGCATTTTTCAGAAAATACATAATTAACTTCATATCATTTTCATAGCCTTGAAATCCAGTGATTTCAACCTCCCTCAGACGTCGATGTAATGGCCCTAGCATTCTTTAAGAAGTTCTTATCTTGTTCTGCAGCTTTTCTACGGCCTTCTTTGAACCATCTGTACATTCTGATATCACTTTCACTCATCAGTATCAAAGGTCTGCCTGTAGAAGGCATACGGAATTTTATATGCAATTTGAATGTATGCAGAGAAGGTGCTGCGTTTAGAAGATAGTTGAATCCCATGAAATTTTCTGATTTATCCGCTTTAACCCGTAGAGTCAAGGCATTCAAATTAAAAATGTGGGTAACCTTTTTAAACACATGATGCCAATCTCCATAGGACAGGTTTACAAAACTAAAGATTCTAACTTGAGATGATTGCTGCTTAGCAAGGTTACTGAAAACGTAAGTTAGTCTGATTTACAGTCGATGCAAAAATACTCATGAACAAGCGGTGGAACATGTTTAAGAGACATCTTAATCCTGGGACCAGAATGGTGAAGAGTCATGAGATTCAGGGCATATGTCTCCATGCTCTCTAAGAGATCAAGTGACACCTCTAAGTAGCTGAGCTTATTTAAGGATGGAGCCACGAGTTTAAGATTGAACGCTTCTTGATCATCAGGGAGACATAATCTTTCAAGATTTGAGCAACTAGATAATATGTCACGAAGGGCATCTTCAGTATGAACCACATAGATCAGAGGAATATAAGTAACTTGAACTTATCGTACGTGGGAGGAACATCTAGCAAGCACTACTTCAAGTGTAGGTATTTGACTAAAGAATATATTTCTTCAGCAAAAAAGGAACTTGGATTAGTATAAAAGCGTAGTCTTTTGGCGGATTTGGTTCGTCCCACCAATCTTTCCATTCTCCGAACAAGTGCTCTTTGGATTAGTATAAAAGCGTAGAGTCTTTTGGCGGATTTGGTTCGTCCCACCAATCTTTCCATTCTCCGAACAAGTGCTCTGTAGTTGATATATCCCAAACTCCTGAAAAGTTGAGTTCAAGGATATCAACCTTTTTACACAGAGCAAAAGAGATCCATTCGTCGATTCGGGAAGCAACGGATTGATTAAAAATAGAGGAATTATTATTGTGTGACACAAGACATTATCCACCCAATTTAGAAAGCCATATCTTGTATGTAAAACTTTTCTTCTGCTACTTAAAACTTTCATCTCATTATAACATCCGATCATGTTATGCTCATCCAAGTTGAGACTGTGTAAAACTTTCCACGGATTTCTCCATCTTCTTGAGAGCAAACTGGTGGCTGCAGCATCTCTTAAAGTCAAGAAAGATATGTATGAGAATATATCATCCGGCAAAACACTGGTCCGACCATTGTTGTTCTCGGAAAAAAAAAAATTCAGGCGACATCTTGATGGTTGCCGACATTGTTGTATTGAGCCCAATAAATAGTGCACTCCCAAAAGGCTAAGGATCGGATTTGATCACTCCAAATCAAATCCAAAGACAAGAGTTGGATTTGATAAACAGAAAAGATGCACGATCTAATTCTGACCACTTTTATCGACTTACCTTGATGTCTCCTTTTACTTTTCCTTGTTTTAGTATTTTGGGTTTGGTAAAAAAAAATCGAAAATACAATACAATAATTTCCTTTTTCAGTTTGGAATATGATATCTCCTCCGCTTCTCCTTGTCTCCTTTTTCAGTTTTGTTTGATCTTACCATGTGTTGGTGGCGGTCTATGTTGTATCTGGTTATATTTCCTTTTATATTTCAATGCAATTGGGGATTTCAGTGTGTGGTTTTTGCAGGGATTTCAAGGTCTGCCATTGGTTATTTCAGCAACAATATTTCATGCAGGCTTGTGGTTCATGACCTGGTTGACTATTCACTCTTCTTTGTGTATATTTATTTATCTTTTTGTACTTGCAGGGTAGGGCTATGTTTACTGATATACAGAACATCGGGTTCATTCATGTTTCTCCTCTTGTTCTTTGAGCTTTTCAATATTACTTTTGAGACTATATGCTAATCTATATGCTGTTTTCTTTCTTTTTGATAATGAAAACTGCATGTTTAGAAGCCGTGCAATCATAAAATTTTATTTATATGTTGGTATCAAAAATTATATTGCTCTGTTGTTGTACTCAGTCCTTTGATTTTTGTGTATGCACCAAGGCATCTGGTCGTCATTAGGCTGCCAAAAGTTTACCCTTGTATTGGTTTGAGTGTCAGTAGACATGCCAGATTATGAATAGGTCCAAGTTTTGATACAAATGGCAAAGTTTTATTGTAATATCTGTTGTCAGAGTTTAAGAATTCTGAAAATGTTTTAGCTGTGGTTAAACCATGTAAGCTGTCCCAAATAGTCAGTGGCATAGAAAGGTCACGAACTAATAATTCAGAACTAACCATCCATGCTTGCTTTGTAGTAGTTTAAATTTTTATTAATTCATTCCTGGGGTTACTATGCTGTCTGTGGTTATGCTGTTTTTTCAGTTTATTTGTACAGCAGATGGGTGCAAATGAATTTTTATTCTACTAAATCCCTCTCGGGCATCCGCGAGCAACCATGCTGTCGGTGGTTTATAAGTGCTGACCTTTTATTTATAAATAACAGAGCAGAGCAGTGCATTCGTTCCATTGTTGTATTAGCAACATGTAGCACTACAATGAACTGTTGTAAGTTTGCCAAGAATTTCAATTGATCATAAATTAATCATTTATAAGCATTTTCCCTCGAGTAACAAAATTAGTCAGGATTTGCTATTCGCAATGAGTGAATGCGGCAAAGATAGTTTATGACTAAAACTAGTGCGTGGCCAAAACAATAATGGATTGCTAGTCATCGCTAAGGATTTCAGATGCAGGTTTCTGTATATGATACAAGGTGCCATCTTCTAATTGCTGAAAAAAGCTAAGCTACGAAACCTACCTCTTTCATCACAGTGTTGCATCTAAGCTGTCAGATAGGCTTCGCACACCTTACAACAATTTAGTGATTTTTCTTGGAGAATTCGATTCTGCCTTGCCTTTTCTATAGACAACTTCAACAGCTGCAGTGCCTATACCACTTGAAAATCTTCCTCTTCAGGTTTGTTGTTGGAATAGGGCATGATTCTGCTCTATTGATTTTATTTTTTTATTAATTGGAAGGTCGTAGGATATAAGTATCGATAGACTGAAGCAATTCTCTCCTTTCAAATTAGATGGATATTAATTCTATAAACTTATGACAGTAATCCCGCACCTCATGGAGGAAGGTAACAATTAAAACTCTACCTCACTAGCTTCTGTTGTATTGATGACTAAAACCTGTTATTTAGGCCAAATTGTCTTGCGCACTAATATTATGACAAGTGATTTATTTGTTATGTGATTTGATTCTGAAGTAGCACTAAGCTCTCAACAAGCTTCAATATGGTCCTTAAACTTTTCATCTAAGGTCAACTTTACACGCATATGTATATGGCAAATTATATCATGGAACCCTCACAAGTGGGAAAACAGGCGTGTTTTTTTTAAACGTTTTATTTGTGTTATAGCATTCCATATAGAAATGAATGCAAATTGTTATTTTGTTGTTCCCGTTGCAGCTTTGCTATTGTTTTCTCTTATTTTCTCTATGAGAACAAATATTTCCAAGAAAAAAAAGAAAAAAAAAACACAGCTATAACCCAATCAGTTCTCATCTTCTCCATGTGACTCCTTGTTCCTACTATGCTCCTCTTCCATTACTCAAAAAGCTTCACTCCCTATTAAACCTCTTCAGTCTTGTCTCAGTTTGTCCCAACATTAATTTCTTTGCTCTTCTCCGCTCTCTTTCTCGCGATCTTTGCCTCAATAATCCATGCCCAGGTGGTGGAAGGTATAGCAGGGCTGAAGCTGCTCAAAGACAGGCCAATGGGTTCAGGGATGATGTCAGATTTGGAGGAGAATGAAGGTGTATTCTTTGGGGATGATGGTGATGGTGTAATGAGAGATGATAATGGTGAAATGGGTAGTGAACGAAGATCTCTGTTTTGGAGAAAAGTGCATCATAATATCTCTTATGGTGCTCTTTCTGCTTGTTATACTCTCAACAGTCTGTTTGAAAGATTGGAGGTTAGAAGCGTGGCAGCAAAAGATTAAGTCTTGGCATGGTGTTTCATGTAACTTCAAGTTTATATATATATATATATATATATAGAGAGAGAGAGAGAGAGATGTAGAAAATTTGGAGGATTTTGATTTATAATAAATTTATTTTTATTATAAATAAGGAAACTTTCAATACAAAAAAAAATTGTACACACTACTCACATGCACCACTACTTTTTCATTTCCATGCACTCTTTTTGTTTTATGGACACACACACACACACATATCATACAAATGAGGATGGATGTATTTATAGGTGAGGGTTAGGTACTATTCCCACCTCCTCACTTACACCTCCTTAAAGACTAAGCATAATAAGTTGTCAAAATCAACTTGAAAACAACTTATGACAACTAATGTCAAGTTGTCAAACAACTTGCAAGTAACAAAAGTAAAATTGATTTTGGCAACTAAGAATTCAAAGTCAAGTTGAACCACCTATACATTACCAACTTGAACTTGCCAACTTGTGTCCAACTAAGCTTTGGATAATTCTAAACATAGAGAATTCTAGAGAAATGGAGAGAAAGTAAGTCGGTGAATTTCTTAATACTCCCCCTCAA
>CATIWM010202880.1:0-19498 GCA_949671775.1 Mallotus repandus | reverse complement strand
ATTAAATTAAGTCTCCAATTAATTAAAATAATTAATCAAGGGGCTTAATTTATATTTAAAATAAAAAAAGGACATATGTGCATGAAGTTGATGAGGAGTAAAAAAATAAAGAGAGAGTCTCATACAAAAAGACACTTGTCTCCACCTAAAAAAGAAAGAAAGTTGTGTTTAAAAACTCAGGAGGAAGGGAAGGAAGAGCATTTTTGCTCTAAAAAAAACTTGAAGAAGAAAAAGAAGAAGAAGAAGGAATTAGAGAAAAGAGTAAGGGCTGGTTTAGTTTTGAGAGAACACAAGGTAGGTAAGATCTTCTTTGCATGTCAAATTTTCTTTATGAATTTAGCTTAATCAAAGGCATGCATCACTTGGATTTTGTTGGTTCAAGTGTTTTATTTTTTTTTTTATCTTTACAAAATCAATTTGGTGGTATGGAACAATGGGTAAAGCTAAATTTTTCTAGAATTAAGCTTCAACTAGGTGAGATTTCCTTGTATGTTAACATTCCTTTAAAGGTTTAAGTTGATCAAAACATGCATGTTGATTTTAGTTACTTTAGATGATTTTATCATAGAATTCTTATTAATCATAAGTGATTAGCAAGTTTGAGGAGTATCCAAGTTTGTTTTTAGCTCAAAATTGTGAATGCATTTCCTTCTATTCTATCTTTTAACATTTTGTTCAAAAATTCTTGAGATTTGTTGGTGAAATATTTTTTGATATTTTAAGCTTGTTAATTGCCCAAATTCTTGTTAAAAACTGGTTTATCATTGATTTATAATTTCCATTTAGTCAAATTACAAACTAAAAACATAACAAATTTTTTTTTTTTAAACTTCAGATTTTCAAAGCTATATATCTAGTGTGAATAGTAAACTTATATAAGCCATATCTAGAGCTCCGTAACTCTAAATGAGCTAATTTTTATGTTTATAAAAACTTTAATGTGTTCTTTATAATTTCATCAGCAATAACAAAAGCTAAATTCTATTGTTTAGATAGTCTTTTGGAGCTTTACTTTTTATTGTACAAATCTTATAAACATCTCGACACTTCTAAAGTATTTTTTATATTTCTCTTTACTCACACATCCAATTGGTGTGAAACCAATTGAAATTTGCTCTAGACACACATGGCTTAAAATATTAAGAAAATGATTGAAAAAATATAGACCATGGAATTTTTGAATGTACCTACAAATTTATGTCATGCTAATAGCCTGTTGAATGTGAAGATTTTGGGAGAATAATATTATAAAAATTTACCTTCACCAAAATGATTTTGGTTGATTGAAGGCTGTAAATTGAGTTAAATAGGTGAACAAACACCTATGAATTTGCTAAAATAATGGTCAAAATGTGTTGTTAAGAGTTTCTAGCAAAAATGAATAAGTTGTGGTTGCTTTAGGTTGCTGTTGAATTGTTAAAAAAATGACTGCAGATCGTTAAGTCGATGTTGTAGTAGAATAAGGCAGTAATATAGTAAACAATATGACACCTTAGTACATAAAGGTGACACCTCAGTACTAGGATGACACCTTAGTGATCTATATCAATGCCTAAACTGAGTTAAATCATGACTTATGAATATAACAAAAATGCTAAGAATGTTTTAGAAAATCAAAACTTTTGAGAATTAGCAAAGTCTCCATTATAGAGATTAAAGTCATGAAAATTCCTTGTAAACCAAAAATGAGTATATTTTCAAGAATCACATCAAATATGTTCAAATGACAAAGAATTTTTATGAATACTCAAATTAAACTATTGCACAACAAAAGAGAAAATTATCTAATAGTTAATGTGATAAATCTATGATAATTATAGAGTAGTATATGCATTTGAGTAAGAGGAATTATGTGTTCAGTTGAGATAGTATTGGTCAACATGGATTGAAAATTGTCTTTAGGACAACATATAAATTCATTATACCTTTGAAGTGAATTTATGTGGTTTATAAGTATATATACTAATTCTATTGTGCTCTGAGAAAGAGTAAAGAGATTTTATGCTCTGAGAAAGAGCGATAATATATTGTGCTATGAGAAAGAGTGATGAGATATTGTGCTCCGGGAAAGAGCGATGAGTTATTTTACTATGAGAATGAGCTAATGATAATGGTACTATCAAATTATTTAGAAATATAATATGATTGTTAATATTTCATGTCCAGACTATACTATACAATAAGAATTATTGCGCTTTAATGCTCAAATTTCTTGTTGAATACTACAATTAATGTGATCGAGAAGATACAGAAATAAGTTTATGAAAGCAAAAATTTAATTAATGTTCCAATGAAAGGAATAGTAATTGAAATTTACAACAGAAACATAAACACTAAATTGTTGGAATGAAAATGTTAAGATAATTTTTTTATATTATGTTGAACCTTGATATTTAATTATTTTTTGAGCACTCTTCTATTTTGATACCTTTGATACCCTGTATTCTTAAATTATGTTTAAATCCTTGAGTGCTCCTTGATGTATGAGCTATTTCTTGATGTTGTTATACTCACTAGGTAATTTCCTTACGAAATTACTCACACTCATTTTTCTTTTGTATTTTCAAGTATAGGTGTATATTTTATTTATATAGCTAGAGATATTCAAGATGGCAATGCAATGGGCTAGAATCACCTAAGAGGTGACCTTGACCAAGACCCATATGAGGTACATGATATGTCATGACGTGGATGCAAAGTTAGCCTTCAAAGTAGCTGTTGAGCCTATAGGAGCCTTTTATCATATATCATTTATTAGAGAGGTGCACTTAGATAGTGTGTGCACCATGATCCCAGTTTTTTATGAGACTTTTGAGGATGTGCAAGTCACCCTAACATGGATTTGAGTCAGTTTGACATATCTCCTTTTTGTCTTTTTGATATGGCATGGCTACACTCCCAATCTGTAGTTGGTCTTATTTTTGCACATGAGATGGGTGTATAAGAGCGAGCTTTAGGCCAGAGATGTGTAGGCCTAAGGATCCACATCCAGTCTCAAATTGAGGCCCTAAAAGATAAGGTGATTGATAATATTTAATGTTCATGTATTTTGCTTACATTTCTGTATAACCAGTACTCTTGTATTCCATAATATAGATGCTACTGTACAAGTGACAGGACACCTTATTTTATATATATATATATATGTTAAGTTATGAAATCAAATGCTACTTACCATTTTTGAATTATTTGGAGTTAAATACTATATTACCTTTGCAATTCAAGAGATATTATGTTAATGGATTATTGTGTAATTATGTGGTCAGCCATAAGGTAATGCTCATTTCTGACGAAGCCGCCATTGGATGGGGTTTCCCAGTAAGGCGCTAGAAGGGAGAGGTGTTACAAAACATCATAAGCATAATAACAATTAGGTAGCACATGAATGCTTGATTCTAAACTTGCTTGATAGATACTATGCCCATTATCTATCAATACTCGCCTCGAGTTCAAGTATTCTTATATGATAAGCAATCTGCATAAGCCCGCCACATGAAGTTTTTGACTTTAGAAGGTACCTATAACCGCCAAATTCTTGTCTAAACCCGACGATCAGAAAGTAAAACCTCTTCTGTAATATTTCTATAGGATTGTCTTATTGAGAAGTTGCCATTTGAAGAAAATAAATAATACCAAGAGTCCAAATCTACTCTAGTACTCAAAAGGATCTTCACTATAAGCTCTTTATCCCTATTATTAAATAATTCATCGAGGAGGTCTTTATCCCAATTGTCTTCTAACTTCAAATAAACTCGGTACCTTTGCATTCTCTATACTAGCACAAGGAATTGAGCTTACCTAACCGCTATCTTGTGTAGGGAGCCAAGGGTCTGTCCACAGGGAAATGTCACTACTGGTACCCAGTCTTAATCTGGCCCCTCGTGGACCACAAACTCCTCTAGGCAAACTAGGGTTACTTTCAAGTTAGCATCAAGAAAAGTTGACTTGGGATAATACCTTGCTCTAAATACTTGGGCTACAAATGAATAAGGATCGGATAGAAGCTTCCAATATTATTTTGATAACATAGCGAGGATGAAATCCCTAACTTTCTTGAACCCTACACCTTCATATTTCTTCGACAAACACAAATGATCCCAATTTAACTATCGAATTCCACTTCACAAACCTTACTCTTGACCCTACCAAAAGCTATTAATCATCCTTTCAATTTCATCACAAAGTGTCATATGGAGCAAAAATACATTCATCATATGATTCAGAATTGCATGTGCTACTATTTTTTAAAAGGATTTCTTTCCCTACTCTCGATAAAAATGTGCATCTCTAATTCTCCTTAACTTCTTTAATGGTGAAGATTTGTTTAATTGTGTCCTTGGTGCTTGAATCCACATTTAGGCTAAAGGAGAAAGATGATTTGCTATAGTTGATAGCATGTCTCAAAGTGACCTCATAGTACTCGAACAGTCATTTAACTTGCATACTTTCTTGCAAGGATGCCTTAAAGAACAAAAAGCAATCATTAGCAAACAATAAGTGGCTAACTGGAAGAGTACCTTTTGAAACCTTACAATCATGTATAAAACCTGCCTCCTTTCTATCCTTAAGTGATAATCTCATGCATTATGCACAGATGATGAAAAGAAAAGGTGACAAAGGATCACTTTGGTGCAATCCTCTGAATGGAGTAATGTTGCCTATACCATTTCCATTGAGCATGACATTGCAGCATACTAACATCACACACTACATCACCCTCTACACCCAAGCACCAGTAAACCCCAACTTCAATATGGCTTCTTGTAAAAAATTTTAGTCATTCTATCATAAGCTTTAGAAATATCAATTTTCAAAGAAATATACCCAGCTGTACCTTATCTTGTTCGCTTTAAATAATGATTTAGATTAAAGGCAATAATGACATTATCAATAATTGATAGTCAAGACATAAAAGCACTTTGATTGACAGATATTAAACCAGGTAGGATGCTGCAAAATTGATTAGCAAGTGTTTTGGTAAGAATTCTATGCACTATATTACATAGTACAATTAGCCTAAGGTTTGACATGGAGTTCGGGTTCCTTTTTTTTTTCAAAACACAATAGTAGTTTAATTAAGACTTACAGGAAGATACCCTATTTCAAAAAAAATTATTGCAAAGTTTAACCATATCCTCACCTATTACCCTTCCCCTAAAAGCTTCTAGAAAAATGTTAGGTTGAAACCATCTGGCCCTGGGCTTTCATCAAGATGCATGCTAAATGAAGTTGCCTTGACTTTCTTAGATGATATAAGCATTATCAGGTCTTCATTTTGACTATTAGATACTTTCCTTAGCATTGAATGATCCAAAAGCGTATCATTTATGTCTGGAGCTTATAAGAGCTTTCAAAAATAAAATAACATAATTCGTTGAAGGTTATTTACATCATATTGCCATTCACCATTATTATCTCTTAACATGTGGATAGTATTTGTCCATTTCCTAGAGGAGGCATAAGAGTGAAAGAATTTTATGTGTTAAATCTCCCTGCTTTAACCATGTTTGTTTGGCTCATTGATGCTAATAAGATTCTTTTTATTATAAACTTTTACCATACTCTGCCTGAGCCAGCTTGAATTCTTTGTGCATTTTTGCTACTACGACAGCTCTTTATCTTTGCCTTACAAGTTGAAAGTATGGATTTAAACTTTGCAGTAAAGTTAGAACTCTATTCATTTAGGGCAGCTTGATAGGTGATTAACTTTTATAGTAAACTAAGCCATGTGGATTCCAAGTAGTTATAACTGAGTTCTGGCATCCATCTCTAAAAGCCAAGCATTTTTGAATAAAAAACAGATAGCTCAAGGAACATACAACTTCACCCGTAGCTCAAAAAAGATAGGTAAATGGTCAAATGAGGTTATCTCCTTAACCCAAATAATGGCATCCTTAAATTTATGTAACCAATCATAATTTACAAGATCACGATCCAATTTCTCTTTGACTTAAGTGATGGTGCCTCTACTTTACTTTCATGTGAAAGGATGACCTCACATATTAATTTTATGAAGGCCACAATCTCTAAGGGTTTCACAGAATCTAGTAGTTAACCATATAGGATAATGAGCGCCTCCACAATTTTAGAATGAGCAACAATGTCATTAAAATCCCCAATCATACACCAAAGAAGAGATGAGGTAGAAGAAAAGGAACATAATATTCAATAGGATTCATCTCTGCGATTTTTAAAAGAAATGCCATAGAAGCCCGTAAGCCTCCAATGCCCTAATTGATCCATCAATATTTAAGCATCGATAAAGTTTGTATTTGAATCCAGGATTGTAACTGTAACATTTTCCTTCCAAATGAGTGCTAGGCCTCCGCTATGTCCAATATATAGTTCATTGTGTGTAAGCCATAAAAGCCTAGTTAATTTCTTAAACCGTCCATCCTCCCAAAAGAGGCCAAAGTTTCCATGAGAAAAAGAAGATTGGGTTGAGATGTTAATACGAAGTCTTTCAAAACCTAAACTGCTCATGGGTTGGCCAGCCCAAGAAAATTTCAAGCTAGAGTACTCAGAATGCTAGGCAAGCCTGGCTTCCAAGTCCCAACTCTAGTCAGTTTTTTACATTTGGAGCTAAATGCATTTTAGTTACATCAGATATGGCTTCTTCATACAACCCACAATTATGGCCCATAGTAATTTGCCTCTATACCACACTTCTTCGCTCAGGGTCTACCAAAAATTTTATTATAAATACAACCCTCATAACTTGTTTATGAGTTTAGATTGGAAGTTGATTGAATTTACTTCTTAGCATTCTCGGTAGTTTTAAAATTCTCTTTATAACTAATTTATTTGTTCAACTCTTGAGAGAATTGGTGAGTGTTATAGTTGGAATTCTCATTTCCACTCTTTCTTTAGGGTTTTAAGAAGTAGGTAATGAGATTTTTTTTCTTTTATTTAGCGTTAAGCCTAATTAAAAACACAAGTTGTTGAAAAATATTATATGAGTTTAGAAAACATAAGTGTTTATAAGGTTGGTGTTAAGCCTAAAACACCTTGTCTATACAATCATATTCATAAGAATTATGTGGAAGTTTCAAAAATTCTAATTTGGAGAGAAGTTAGGTAGGGGACATATGATTTACTAAATTCAAACCTCTATAAATTTTGTGTTTCTTCTTTCATCATATTTCTAGCCTTAAACTCTCTTGATTAGTCTTCAAACATCTAAATCTTTCCCAAAATTTTTATAGCTTTACTCACTTCCCCTTTAAGGTAATTTTCAACAAGCATATTGTAACAATATCTTTTTTAATTGGTTCATAGAGATAGAATAAATCTTTGATTATTAATATGTACAAATAGTGACCTTCAAATTAAAAAAATGTGCTTCTTTTTTATGGAAGAGTTAAGAAAATGAATAAAAAAACACATTAGATCTTAATTAATAATGAAATGGTTATTGCAAAATGATTTTCTTCCATTAGAGTTTGAGTAATCTTATTCTAAGAAGTTATGATGTGTGAAGTTTTGGTAAAATTTAAGAACTAGTAGTTAATAGCTATTAATTCAATGCAACTCTGATTTTCATCAATTTTATGTTGGAACTTTGTTACAACAGCTGATAGTTAATCTAAATTTAATTTTTATTTAAAATGTTACCTTATTGAAAGTAACTAATACCAAATAATTTTTAATTAAATATATAATAGGAAAATCTACTATCACCCCTTTGAGATTTGACCAAACTAACTAGTATGTCCCTCTATTTTCAAAATTAAATTAAATACCCCTCAAATTTGATTCCGATAACTATTTTCCCCTTCTATTAAAATATTTAAAAATATTTTGTTAGTCAAAAGTATAAATAATGGTCAAGATGTCAATAATTATATAAAATCCCAAAACTACCCTTAATTGATTAAGAATTTTGGACTAATCAACATATACATGATAATTTGATGATAAATTATAAATTTTAAGAGAAAAATATCATTCAGCTCCTTGACACTTCATCTTCCTTTCACTCATACTATCTCTTTCACACCTACCCAAAACTTCATTTGTCATATCTGACGATCTAACCTTGTAACCAAAAATAGCCAATAGCTCATCCATACCACCATCTATTGCTTTAGTTTTCTTATTTTCCCAAATCTTGGCTTTGCAGGTATTAATATAATTGAAAGTACTTTTTTTTTGTTTTTAGATGTCGATTTCTGGTGTTTTGAACAGAAGATGTGCTCATGGATCAAAAAGATTGATTTGATGAATGGATGAAGTGGGAAATAGTCTCCAAATTATAATATAGGAGAACAGTTTTGATTACAACTCCGAGAATTACATGGATGAATAAAAAATAGAAGCCAGATTGAAGCAATACAAAATTAAAGCACGCAACAAAGCTTTTGGATCCTTCAAAATCATAACCGAAAGCCTGTTAGAGAAGCCAACAAATATGAAAATTTAGCCATAGATAAAAATAAACCACGTAATTAATCGACATTCTCACCTATAAAGATAAACAACTACAAATACAGATGCAACATTATTGGCCTACAAACACAACCGTAGCTAAAAGGAACTGTGCAAGAGAGAAGGGAGATGAAAATAGGAAACAAAGGCAAGAAGGTGTAGGACTGCTCTTGCTCATAGCCACATTCAACGATTCGAACAAAGTAGACGCTGTCCTACACAATACTGTCCTTAATCGCAGAGGCAATGCATGGAAATTGGATGTTTTGATGATGATGATGATGGTTGTTGTTGGTGGAGAGGGAATTAGGGTTTATGGAAGAGGAAGTATCATAAGGATGGAGGAGAGTAGTAAAAAAAAATTATATTCAAAATTCAGTAGGAAAAAATCACTTTTTTCAGTCCTAAAAAATTGAGTTGTTTGTATACAATGGCATATACATAAATTTAATAAATATATCAAGGGTAAATAGGTCCTTTTAGGTAATTAATGTTTCTTTTTAACCAGAAGGGGGAAATAGTTAACGGAATCAAACTTCAGGGGTATGTAATTTACTTTTGAAAATGGAGGAACGAACTAGTTAGTTTGACCAAATCTAGGGAGGTCATAGTAAACTTCCCTATATAATATGTTTTCTAATTTACAATAAAGTAAATATATCCGCATTTTTTTAAAAAAAAATTGAATTTGTGAGATTTATATTCTAAAGCACATTTTAAATAGTTTTTGTTAATAATTTCGACAAAAACATAAATCAATGATAATTAATTACTACCTATTACTATATATTATTTTAAATTAACTTTCATAATTTAAAAATCGTAATTAAAAATATTATAAAAAACATATAAAGTATATTACTAATGGTAATTTGACATAATAATAATAAGAGCTAATAAAATTTTATTAAACTGTTTACATTTACATAATATCAGCTACTAGTTACCCACAACAACTAGCAATTGAAAAAGTTAATTTTTTAGATTTAAAACTTATTTATCTTCTTTCAAAATTTGTAATTATTTGCTAATTTTATTATTTACACTACGTGGTTGCATCAGTATATGTGCCCAAATATATATATTAGCATGAAGGTGCATACTATCAATACATATATTTAGTAAATGTGTAAATTCCATTTTTCTTTGGAGTAAAAAATTATTCATCCCAATCCTAAAAAATTATCCCATCCAATTTAGTTCGGTTTTACGTTGTTTCAACCACAAACCAAATGCAGCCTATAAGTGCAATGTTGCCATCAGGTACTTTTGGTGAAAAGAAATGAAAACAATGATTGGTATGAGAAGAATGAATAATGTAATTGTAGGAGTGGCAAGACATAGTCAAATTGAAGTTCGACTTTTATACCAAACAAAGTTGGGCAATAAGATGAAAAAGGAAAGCAAACAAACATCGAGTAGCGATGAGTATCGGATTGGGGTGGGAAGGCGTGTGGGGCTTGTGATGTGAAGGGATCTTGATTTTTGTAGTTGCAGGTAAAAGGAAAGATCGCACAACAAAGAGAGAATGCCACGTGTAGTGCAGGTTACTCTCATTAGAGGGCAGAACGCGGGGTTAGACGTGTCGTTCAGAAGGGACCAATGCGCCATTAATCTCTTCCTCCCCCAACCCCAATCACAATCCCAAAACCCACCAATCCCATCTTCCCACTCCAATACACCAGGCTTACTTTCATATTTTACATGTATTTTTTCTATATGTTTTAGGTACTTTCTTATTTTATACTTTATTTTAATATTTGTGTAGGTTTAATATATTTATAGCTCTTTCAACTTAATAATTTTTTTCTAAATTGTCAATATTTAAAATTTATTGAATTTTAATTAGTCTAATTCACTCTGAACATAACCACAAATACGATAAAAATTTGTTAATTTTAAACTTACTGTTTTACGAGCTTACCATTTAACCATATTAACTTGCTAAATATAAAATTTATTAAGACCATTTGGAGTATTTATTTAATATTTTTATGATTTGAAATGAAACTATTTATTTATTCAGCTATAATTAAAATTTGTTTATAATTTGTTTAGAAGTTATGTTTTTATTGAATTAAGATATCAAAATAATTTATTTGTTAAGTTAAAAAATAAATTGATAAAATACGTCGAATTTAAAATATTATAGATATATTAATCTTAAATTTTATTTGAAAATATATCAAGACAATGTTAATAATTGTCATAATTAATATTTTTAATTTACTAATATATATTTTTTTTAAAATAGTAATAAAAAAGGTCGTCCCTAAATGCAGGTGTGTGGTTAGTAAATCGTAATTAATACCACCACATTTTTAAAAATATTTTAATTATCAAACACTAAAAATTTTTATTCAAATTTCCAAATTTATGCAAATGAAGTGATTGTAATAGCATACTAATTTTGTAAGCTCGAGATTGATGGGTGTTACTTTTGTTTGTTTTATTATTTTTATTGTTATATTTATTGTGTTAAAAGCAAATTCTAACATGAATCGTGTATGTAGTGGTCCTATACAAATATAAATACATCTCCTTTTTTTCTTTTTTCTTTTTTTTTTTTGGTAAATTCTACCATATGTCAGTATGGTTCACATAAACTCGAATAATGTAAAAATTTCGTAAAAAAATGGAATGCTTTTTTTTGCACTTTTGTAATGAAAAAACGTATTTAGAGCAAGTGCTCCACATAGGATTATTATGGTTAATTTGACCAAATGCAACGGGATGGTTGCCTTCAAAAAAATTTCTTTGTTTTGGCACATTTATTTATATTAACAAGAATTATATTCATTTATTCTCACCAATATTATTTTATTTGTTATTGATGTAATTAATGTGTTTTGTATCTAGATAAAAATAATAAAAATCATGATATCACATAAAAAATAATAATAATAATATTATTATTATTATTATTATTTTACTATTTTAATGAATATATTGATAATTTTAAGTAACGTATTGCCTTTGTTTTACTTTTATTTAACTCTTTTTCCCTTTGTTTTTCTAATATTAAAAAATTGGATGGTGGAAAATGAGGCTCCCACTGTTTCAAATCATAAATCCATTCTCCTCTTAATTTTTTACCTAATCGCAAAAATCCAATATTGAACTCCATTATTTTTGTTAACAACCCATTAACTCATTTTGACTTACGAAAACGCTATCATTGCATGCAATCAGAACCTTCAAATGCAATTACACAAGCAAAAGATCCCCTCATTAGAAATGAAAGAATTTTTTATTTAATCATATTTGGTTGACTATTTAGTTTCACCCTTGAATTTTGCAAAATTAATTTTTGGCACTCCTTAAATTTTATTATTTTCTATTCAGCCTTTAAACTTTTATTTTAAACTTTTTACTCCCCTAAACGTGTACTTTTGAATTCAATTTAATTCACATAATATTAAAATAGACAAATATTTGATTTCAAATGATTTTTAACATATAAAATGCTAATAAATTCAAAAAATAATATAAAGTTAAAAAAATAA
Organism: Mallotus repandus; assembly: GCA_949671775.1. Lineage (NCBI taxonomy): Eukaryota > Viridiplantae > Streptophyta > Magnoliopsida > Malpighiales > Euphorbiaceae > Mallotus > Mallotus repandus. The sequence continues at coordinate 7,565 of CATIWM010202880.1, read as the reverse complement.
ATATAAAAAGTTAGAAAAAAATTTGTCTTTAATTATATCATATCTTCTAATTAAATATTATTTTAATCTATATAAAGTTTTTTATGCATATCAATATTAATTTATAAAATATGTTGATTTTACATATTTTAGAGATTGAATAGGTTTAAAATAAAAATTTTAAAATAAAATAAAAAACAATAAAAATTGAGTGCCAAAGATTAATCATATAAATTTCTGGGAGTGAAAATATACATTTAGTCATCATATTTATTACATAAGATTATGGATTTATCAACATAATTAGGTTTGGTTGATTTTCAATCGAAGCATATATGATACAGTTTCAGCGATTTATATTAACACAATTAAACCCTTAACTTTAGTTTGCTTTCTAAATATTTTGCTTTCGTACACCCTTCTTTTTTACTTGAGGTGGAACTTGGAGATGATAATGATAAGACCGAGAGGTGAAGTTATCATATGGACAAAAGTGGTGATATAGGGGAAAATTTATCGTTTAAAAACTGAGCATCTTGAATTAACATAGTAGATATTAGGTGGATAGATTGGATTTTTATTTCAAATTTATAGGGAAAAAAGAAAGAGAAAATAAAAAACTAGTAAATGGAGATGTGGCTTGTAGTTTGGTGTAGAAAAAGGTGGGTGTGGGAGAGAGCAATAGAAAATCACGGGGATCTAAATGATATTATTTATGTTGCTAAATTAAAATTTAATTCCTAAGTTATCATATGCCTACTAATGAGGACTAGTTTTGTAATTCTGAGAATACATCGAGAAGTTTTCTATTGACTAATAATATACTCTCACAATTTTTGACAAAAAAAAAAAAGCAAAATATAGAGGAACACAAATTTGAGAGAATTGTTAAGTTACTTTTATAAAAAATGAACGGATACAAAACTTAGGCGTGTGAAAGTAATTATCCCCTTCTCCATTTATGATTAAAAAGTTGAATTCTGACTAACAAAGTCAAGAAAATTTCAACTAAAAATCCTGCTTTTCTAAATAAACGTATACATATGTATGCTCTGGTGGAGCATGGCACATTATAAAAATACAGATACATGAACGTATAATAATCAAGTCTTTGTTTTTGTTATTTAAAAGAAAAAGGAGAACGTAAGGAGTTGGATTATTGGGTGCGGAGGGTGGGGTTGGTCGTCGTGTCAAAATATTAAGGGCTTATGTCGCCATATGCCCCTTTCACCTCCTTTATATCATCACAATGTATATTTTATTGGATAATAATAACAAATATATAATAATAATAATAATTATGAAAAAAAAATTTATTTTTTTATTTATATGTTCGTTGTATATAAAACGATGAATGTAATTTTAATAAAAAAAATTATCTTTTAATATTCATACATATCATTATTAATAGTATCTATTACAGCAAAAATAATTTTATAATGATCATAATTTTTGATGAATTAAAAAATTAAATTAATAATATTAAATTATTTAATATTTATTTATGCATTATTAGATTTTAATTTTATTATTTTAATTAAATACTTAATTTTTATTAATTTATATATTCAACGAGTTAAAAGTTAAAATTATTATATAATATTTACTGTTACAGTGGATATTTATTTCCACGATGGGTATAATGAGCCCCCTTCTATCTTTCAAATGCAACACGTGGTCATCTCTTACATGTTTGAGGTGGACCTATTTCCTTTCTTTTTTCCCTCTATATATATCTTCACACTACTTCTCCAACTATCTCTCACTCTCATCTCTCAAATTCATCAGCTACACCACATTTTCCTCAAAGTCCACAAACAAATGCCCTTATACCAATAACCTTCAATTTAAAGATTTCTCTATTTTTCAGCCAATTACTCCTCACCCTTACACATTAATTGACCACTAGAATATTTAAATTTGCTGCCTATAATTTGACCACAACCAATACCATGGCTACTTCTTCACCAGCAATAAGCAGGAGCTTCTCCTCTTCCCTATCTCCCAATCGGCCTAGCAGTAGAAAACACCACAATATTTCTTCTTGCTCTCTCCACACTCCTTCCATTCTCCATTTCCCTAAACAATCTACTAGGATCACTACTACTTACCCACCCTCACCTTCTATTTCCCCTCCTCCCCAAAAGAAACACACTACCACTACTACTACTACTACTACTACTACTGATAAATCATTGACACCCCAGCACCAGAAGCAAGAAGAGCGAACATGGAATCTCTTACAAAGAGCTGCATCCATGGCTTTGGATGCAGTTGAAAGTGCTTTAGTTTCACATGAACATAAAAGTCATCTGCCAAAAACTGCTGACCCAAGAGTCCAAATCTCCGGTAACTTTGCTCCTGTACCTGAACAACCTATCGTACACAACTTACCAGTCACTGGAAAAATCCCAGATTGCATTCAAGGTGTTTATGTTCGAAACGGCGCAAACCCACTTCATGAACCGGTTGCTGGTCACCATCTTTTTGATGGTGATGGGATGGTTCATGCTGTCCGGTTCGATAAGGGGTCAGTCAGCTATGCTTGCCGGTTCACTGAAACAAATAGGCTTGTTCAAGAGCGTGAATTAGGACGTCCAGTTTTCCCTAAGGCCATAGGTGAGCTTCATGGCCATTCTGGGATCGCTAGGCTGTTGCTATTCTATGCTCGAGGACTCTTTGGTATTGTTGATCCAACCCATGGGACTGGTGTTGCCAACGCTGGTCTTGTTTATTTTAATGGCCGTCTTCTAGCCATGTCTGAGGATGATTTGCCTTACCATGTTAGAGTTCTACCTTCTGGCGATCTCAGAACTGTTGGTCGTTATGATTTTAATGGTCAACTTAAAAGTACAATGATTGCTCATCCAAAAGTTGACCCTGTTTCTGGTGAATTATTTGCTCTCAGTTATGATGTTATTCAGAAACCTTACCTGAAATATTTCAGATTTTCTTCTGAGGGTCAAAAGTCTCCTGATGTTAACATCTCACTTGATCAACCAACGATGATGCATGATTTTGCTATTACTGAGAACTTCGTTGTAATTCCGGATCAGCAAGTGGTGTTCAAATTGCCTGAAATGATCCGTGGTGGCTCTCCTGTTATCTATGACAAGAACAAGATATCGAGGTTTGGAGTGCTAGACAAGAAAGCCAATGATGGTTTCAAGATTAAGTGGATTGAAGCACCAGATTGCTTCTGTTTCCATCTCTGGAACGCATGGGAGGAACCACAAACAGAAGAGGTTGTTGTAGTTGGATCTTGTATGACTCCTCCTGATTCAATTTTCAATGAATGTGAAGAGAAACTCAAAAGTGTTCTATCCGAAATCAGGCTTAACTTGAGAACCGGTAAGTCTACTCGGCGTCCCATCATTTCTGAACATGAACAAGTCAATTTAGAAGCAGGAATGGTGAATCGTAACTTTCTTGGAAGAAAGACCCAATTCGCATACTTAGCTCTTGCAGAACCATGGCCAAAAGTTTCAGGATTTGCTAAAGTGGACCTCTCAACTGGAGAGGTACAAAAGTATATATATGGAGACAACAAATACGGTGGCGAACCTATGTTTCTTCCTAGCAATCCCAGTTCCTGTTCAGGAAAAGAAGATTCTGGGTATATTTTATCCTTTGTACATGATGAAAAAGAATGTAAATCAGAGCTACAAATTGTGAATGCGATGAATTTGAAGCTAGAAGCAACGGTCAAGCTTCCATCTCGGGTTCCTTACGGTTTTCATGGCACATTTATCAGTGCAAGTGATTTGCAGAAGCAGGCCTAGGCCAGATGGCTGCAGTCGATCCTGATTTCTTTGTATGTTAATGGAAGATTTAGAGAAGAGATTTGCCAGAGGGATACTTGCAGATATGTCCCCGGGGTCTCCTCTGTTAGAGTATTATAACCCTGTTTCTGAGTTCTGTTTTAGTGTTTTTTATGTCTTAATTTTTTTTTTTTTTTAAAACCGTGCGTGAAGAAGTGAAGGTTTTGAGGGCCCAACTTGTAGCTTTTGGGTACAGATAGATTCGAGCTCAGTTGGTCTCTGCTTATTCTTTTCACTTTTATGTGCATGAGCATGAATAAAAAAAATGGATATACTTACAGAACATGTGATATTGTGCTCTCTGGTTCATGTCTCTGTTTTTCTCTGTGTTGTTCTGTCAATATTGTGATTTTAAGAAATGACTATAGTTTCTTTCCAATGTACAATCTTCCTTCAATCCTCTACATAGGTTTAATTACTAGTGCATGAATCGCTTAGGTTTTTTTTTTTTTTCAAAAAGTTCATCCAGACGTTTATGCCAAATTGAAGTGATAAAAGATGACACATCCATAACTTTTTTTTTTTTGGTCAATAAAATAACTATCATAGATTAAGCAACTGCAGAATAAAATATATCATTTTCCAGAATTTGCTTGGACTGCAAAGGAAAGTTACACCACCATTTTTCTGCAGAAAACAAAAATGTATGCTTTGTTAGCCAATCTGCTGCCAAATTTGCTGTTCGGTAAATGTGTTGAAATTGAAAGGTGATTCCCCTTGTATTCTTGATCATTGCTGGATTTCCCATTTTACCTCTTCCAAGCTAGCTGTGACTGCTTTAACTGCATCTAAAGCATCGGGTTCTATGTTGTTTTTCTGCATGCCTCTGTTAATGCAATAGCCGACTGCCTCCCGTATTGCTGCTGCTTCTGCAACCAGCGATGAAGAGCACTTCAGCTTGGACAACTGTACCTCTTCTATTTCTGCAGATGAATGCTATTGTTGCTGCATTTTTATTTTTCTCGAAAGCAGCATCACAATTGATTTTTGTTTCATTCTCTAGGGAACGTTTCCAAGTTCTGATCTGGCTATCAGTTTGAGAATTCTGCCTCCGGTCCAACACATAACTCTGCTGCCATTCTCCCCATTGAGCTAGATAGTCTTGTTTTAGATGGAAAATATACTTGCGCAGGAGTTATGGCTTTCAGCTGTTATTTCCTAGGGAAGGGAGCAAGTTTTTTTACTGGGACCAATGGATTGGTGAAACCCATTAAATACGAGAGTGTATCCCAAATAATAAATTCCTTGAATATTAAAATAAATCATATTTTTTAAAGAAATATTAAAATAAATCTTAAATGAGGGAAGAGTGTGCCCAACGTAAGTTTTTAGGCAAAATCCATTTCGAGGCCCTAAACTTATCGGTTTTTCAGATTTAGCTCCTAAAGTTTCATTTTATTTATTTTAATTTCTAATGGATTTTTCACCAGTAAAAAAGAAATTTATTTATTTTAATTTCTAATATTTTAAATTATTATATACATATTTAAATAATTTCAAATTTTAAAAACAAACAAATAAGTTAATGCTATGATAAAAAAAAAATTATAATGATACTACTATTTTTTACAATATTTCAAATTATTGTGAATAAATTTTTATAATATAAATTTATTTCAGGTACCTAAAAGCACGATAAAAAAAAATGAAGGTTAAGATAATAGTTATAAAAAGTTTGAGTTGGTTGGAAAATCTATTACTGTTTTTTGGTAATGTACATGCATACATTGATATCTACTATTTATAAAAGTTATATTATAAAAAATTATTCACAATAATTTAATTAAAATTTTGTAAAAAAACTAAAAAAAATGTATTAAAAATATAAAATTTAGATTTTAAAGAATTATGAAATATTTTTTTTAACATAATCTCTTTTAATTATGGTGTTTTTTTTATCATAATAATTTATTTTGAAAATGTAATATTTTATTTTGAAAAATATAGTTTCATTATAATTTTTTTATCTTAACATTAAATTGTTTATTTATTTTTAAAATTTAAAATTATTTTAAAACGTATATAAATTTATATTTTTAATTTAAAATATTAGAAATTAAAATAAGTAAATTTATTTTTTACTGGTGAAAAAGTTTTAAAAGTGATATAAGTGTCAAAAGGTAAAAAATGTATGAATGTTAAAAATATAAAACTTTAGGAACCAAAAGGAAATAATTTTTGTTAAAAAATTAACAAAAAAGTTTAAAATTTTAAACTTGTGAAGTTCGAGAGCCTAAATATACAAAATAAAATTTTAGAAGTCTAAAACTAAAAAAACCGATAAGTTTAAGGGTCTCGGGAGTTTTGCCAAGTTTTTATTACTAGTAGTTTCTAAAGAGAAGGATTCTTTTCGTGCACTCTTTCCGAAAATAGGGAAATATAATTACAATAATTATAATTTAATTCAATATTAAGACTATCATTTATTATTACTAAAAAAACAATTAAATTAAGTATCAATAACTATTGCTACAACAACAACTAAACTATTACTGATCCTAAATAATTGTCGTTAATAATTTTTTACACAGATTAATGAATGTATTTAATATATGTGTAAAATATTATGCTACCCTTATAATAAATTCTTCAACTAATGATTAATTTTACATAGAGTTCTAAAAAGAGTAGATATTTATTCAATTAATTCTTCTATATTAGATAAGAGTGAAATAGAAAAAAAAAGTAGTTAAAGTGCATTGGTAACTTAAAACGTCAATTATTTAGGAATAAAATTAAACTTCTAAAACGTCAATTATTTAGGAACAAAGAGAGTAATATATATGAAATTCATGACAGTTCTTCCATCTAAAGTTGAACTCATAATCTTAAGTAATAAGTGTCTCTACCTTAACCACTTAGAGGCTAGATTTCATTGGCTCTAAAAAAAAAAAATTAGTGGTTACCTACATATGTATTTGTATGGGAAATTCTAGGGTGACTTAGGATTTTTTTTTAACATTATTTTCACTTTGTTCTTATTATCATTGGATAAGAGTGTATTAAATCATCCAATTATGATTGTCAATAAAGTAAGATTTACTTTGTAAAAAAAAAAGTAACTATAGACTACACCGTATTTGTATTAATAAAATTATTATTAAATAAAGTTTTTTAATTATATATAATCAAATAAAGATTAATTTATAATTTTAATTTTAATTTTATTTATATAAATATATGTGCATATGAAAAATTCAGCACTAGGATATAAAATCAGGTACCTAAAGAGGCATAATTTAAAATTTTAGGTGCTAATGTTTTTGTTTTTTTTTTCCCAAAAAAAATGTTGAAGAAGCCTTCATTGGTTGCTTCCTACATCATTGATTGCCCAAAGGCCCATAATTTTTTTCTTGCTCCATATGTCTAATGCTACAAGATTTTTTTTTTAATCCTCTAGGGTTTATTTAATTGTGATACCTTTATTTTGTTTCATTATTCTTATTTTTATCATTCTTGAGGATAGATTTATCTTATTACAAAGTTTTGAGATTCTCTTTTGTGGTTATATTTACAAAATTTGTTGAGCTAAATTTTAACATCAATTCTTCTAAGTTTTATGAAAATTAACAATTCTCCAATTTTGGATCTCCCTAGAAGATAGATAGTTTTATGCTTGGTTTGGGACTACAATATAAACTCTAAACAATCCTCATAATAGTTTGTCTGATTTTTAAGTAGAGTTTCAAAATTTTGAAGATCTTTGGTATGGTCTTTCAAATATTTGAATTGGTTTTTACTTATTTGTTTCTCTAATGATCTAGA
>CATIWM010202866.1:0-13800 GCA_949671775.1 Mallotus repandus | reverse complement strand
CAATTTTTCTTCCGTGCAAGGTTCCTTAACAAAGCATTGCTGGCACCAGATGGTTCAGTGGAAGATCTAGAGGTGTGCAGTGTCAGCGATGTTGAAGACACAAAGGCATTATTGAGGTTGGTTCCAATATGGGCTACAAGCCTGACATATGCAATTGTATTTGCACAAACGACAACTTTCTTCACAAAGCAAGGAGTTACAATGGACAGAACAATTTTTAAAGGTTTTCAAATTCCAGCTGCTTCACTTCAATGCTTCATCGGTTTTGCAATTATCATTTTCATTCCACTCTATGACTGCATTTTTGCCCCTATAGCAAGATTTTTAACTAAGAACCCCTCTGGAATTACAATGCTTCAAAGAATTGGAACTGGAATGGTTGTATCTGCCCTTTCTATGGTAGCTGCAGCTCTAATTGAGCGAAAAAGACTTGAAACTGCTAAAGAATATGGATTGATTGATCTGCCAGATGCAGCGATTCCGATGAGTATTTGGTGGTTAGTTCCTCAGTATCTATTATGTGGTGTTGCTAATGTTTTTACTATTGTCGGTCTTCAAGAATTCTTCTATGATCAGGTTCCAGATGAATTGAGAAGCGTGGGTCTTTCACTCTACCTTAGTGTGATAGGCATAGGAAGTTTTCTGAGTAGTTTTCTTGTGTCTATCATTGACAAAGCAACGGGCAGAAATGGGCAAGAAAGCTGGTTTTCTAACAATATTAACAGGGCACATCTTGATTATTTTTATTGGCTACTTGCTGGACTTAGTGCAATTGGATTGATTGCCTTCTTGATTTTTGCTAGATTATACATTTATAGAAGGGCTAATGGAATTTAGATTTGTTGAATATCTTATTTCAGATTATAGTTATTGATAAGGACATTCATTTGTTGTTTGTGTTGATCATCTATTTGTATTTGAGTTTATTTATACTACTTAGTTTGTTACCATAGATCACTTAGTTTGTTACAGCATGTATTATAAACACTCAGTCCTGTAAACATTCAGTTAATGTGAAATACAATTTTGCTCATTGCCTTATCATGGTATCAGAGCAAAAACTGGTTTAACAACCAAACGATCCTCTTCCAATTTTTTTTCCCGCCATGGCTGATGACAGCTCCTTTACCACCTCTACCATTCAATCTCTCACAACCACTTCGACTGTCCATACAATTCAATCTTTACCCAATGTAGCTCATCAGCAACCAATTAAATTGAACTCATCTAACTATCTTCTCTAGCGAGCTCAGCTTTTGCCATTGTTAAACAGTTATGACTTAACATATAGATTTTCTTACTTAATGCAGCAAGTTATGCTTGAATTGTGGTAACCTCATCAAGTCCAAGTCTTCCTCCTTGTTTAGGAGCTAAATGCCTCTCCAAAGGCCATAAGCAATTGTTGTTGGCCATTTCCTCCAAGAGTTCAAAAGCACCATCTATAGTTTTTCTCATCAGAGATCCCCCTGCAGCTGCATCAATTATGGTAATTTTAATGTCGTTTTTTGGGCTCACGAAAAGTCTGGTAATCCTCCTACTTAGGTCCTTGTCGAGAGTTTCGTCAATTCATTGATGACTGCTTGCTTTCTAAGGTTTCCTCTCATGGTTCTTTTTACACCTAGATAATTGGAAGATACGATAATAATAGAGTGGAAAGTAGATTGGATTGAGCTCTAGGTAATTTGCAATTCTTTTCAGCTTGGAATGAGATTTCTTGTTCGGTCCTTCATCGCCATCATTCAGATCACTCCCTTTTATTGCTTTGTTGCTCCAATCAATGTGGGGGTTCTTACTAGATTCTGATTTCAGGCCATATAGGTGACGCATTCAGGGCTTTGAGTTGTTTTATCCACATCCTGGGCTGCTCCAATTGATCATGTACATCCTATGCAACTCCTTAGTGTTTAAAGACGTTTGCATTTTGTTCTTAAAATTTAGAATCGTGATACTTTTGGCAGGTTGGAGGATAACATTGTTCGAGCTAGTAATGACTTGAAGGCTGTTCAATCAAAAATTTCCAATAATGGCTTCACCGATGACTCCCATAAATGAGAGCTTGCTGCTCATGAAGCTTTGGATCACCATTTTATGCAGCACGAGATTTTTAACAAGGAAAGGAGTAGAATAAGGTGGCTTGTTGTTGGAGATCGCAACACCACTTTTTTCCACCAATAGTTTGCTAGGCATAATTCAAAGCAAGGCATTCTTCAACTGATGGTTGAGGGTACCATAACTGATGATAAATCAATTATTGCCCATCATATAATTAATTTTTATCAAAAGTTTTTCAAGACGGATACTTCTGTGGTTTCCAATTTGAATTTCATTAAATCGGTGGTTCCTTCTTTAGTTTCAGATGATGAGAATTTTTCTTTGGTTTGCTGCCCTTCTAATGAAGATATTAAGGATGCGTGTTTCACATGGATGCTCACAATGTTCTTGGGCCTGATGGTTTCACAGGTATTTTTTACAAAACCTTTTGAGATGTAGTGGAACATGATGTTTGTGCTGCTACTCATAGTCTTTTCTCCACAGGTGTTATCACTACTGGAATTAATTATAGTTTCACGGTTTTGTTCCTAAAGTGGCCAATGCAATTGCTATCGAGCAGTTTCGCCCTATTGTTTTAAGTAACTTTAGAATGAAGATTGTTACCAAGATTTTGGCAGACTACCTTCCTTTGATTGCTACAAGAATTATTTCTTGTCAACAATTTAGGTTTTAAAAAATAGCAACATTTCGGATTGTATAGCTGGAGCCTCGAAAGGAGTTAATCTTATCCATAAGATTTGTTTTGGAGGTAATATGGCATTGAAAGTGGATATTCGGTAGGCATTTGACACTATAGATTGGAATTATATTTTAAATGTCTTGGAAGCATTTGGATTTTCTTTACAATTTAGGTATTGGATTCTTCCTATTTTTTTCAGCTAGATTATCTATTATGGTTAATGGCAAGCCTCAATGATACTTCTCTTGTTCTAGAGGAGTTCATCAGGGTGACCATCTTTCTCTAATTCTTTTTGTCTTGCGGAGGATTTTTTTTAAGTCGTTTAATATCTGTTAAATTGGATCAAGGTCTGATTCTTCTTATGTTACACAGAAAGCATTCCTATTTTCTTACACATTTTTTGTATACAGATGATGTTCTTTTTTTTTTTTTTGGGAAAGCATCCATTTGAAACATCCGAGCTATCAATGAAAATTTCAAGCTTTATGAAAGTCTTTCAAGTCAAGTAGTGAATTGGTCTAAGTCGGAAATGTTTTATGGGAAGGCTATTTCAGATAAACAGATTTCCAAGCTACAACAGATTATGAACATTAGGAGAGGTTCGTTGCCATTTGTTTATCTGGGTGTTCTTTCATTTGTTGGTGCTCCCAGAAAACAATGGTTGCAACCTATTACTGATAAAATTTGTAATAAATTTTCAAAATGGAAGGGCCACTTTTTATCAATGGCAGGTTATTTGACTCTCATTAAATCAGTCATTACAAGTTTGCTTCTTCATTCATTTGATATTTATAGATGGCCGCTCTCTTTGATTACTTTATTGGAGTATTCTATGCTCAATTTTTTATGGGCATGTTCTATACATGAGAGGAAGCTTGTTATTGTGCCTTAAAAGTTATCTTGCATGTCATTTAAAGAAGGAGGCTTTGCATTAAGAATTTACAATTTCTTAATAAGGCAATGTTAAGCAAAACAACTTAGAAAGTTCTTAGTTTTCATAAGAACCCTATGGTTATTCTTCACAACCGATTTTTGTACGCATCTGGCATACCTCCTCTAAACACCCGAATTATTTTAAAAATTATAAAATAAGTTGGTATCAGAGCCTATGTTTTATTTTCGGCTCTAATGATCTTTGAGTTACATTTTTCTTGAATTACTGCGGTAATTAGGTTGATAAATGGCAATTGTTATCCTCGTTGTTTCTAAGCTTCCGTGTTTATATCTGTTCCTTGTTGTGTTTTGAATTTTGTTTGGTTTTGTCTTTTTAGAATGAGAAGGAGAGCATGGAATGCTGCTGCTGCAAAGGCATTGTATGATGCTGATGAGCAGTCCGTACAGGATGAAGTTCCTCCCCTTGCTCCTCAACGTAGAGGAAGGGGTAGGGGTAGACATAGAGTAGAAGCAGCTCAGATGCAAGAATAAGAGCAACATGTAGAACAAGGAGTTCCTGAAGTTGATCCTGCAACTTTTGCAGCTAGAATGGCAGGCATTAACCAAGGCTTGGCAGCTCTGAATCAAGCCATGGCTTTAGTTCAGCAGATGCTTCAACAGAGGAATCAGGGGATGTCCAATGCAGATGCAACATTACTGTATTCTCGAGTGGGAAGAGTTTCTTTTGATGGCACAGGAGATGCATTGGATTTTCTTAATACCATTGAGGCCAGAACTTGGATATGCTACACAAATTATCAGTGGATTACGGTTGTAGAGTTATCTGTTCAGGCCGCAGCTCAGGATTGGTTCATGCAGTCCATTCAACCCCGCATGACTATGATGACTTGGTTGGAATTTAAGGAGCAGTTTCTGAGGTACTTTTGTCCAATATCCATGAGGGATAACTACAGGTGGCAGCTACTGCACATAAGTAAGGGTGATAGGTTAGTGGCAGACTATACCCTTGAGTTCCTCAAACTGGATCGTCATGTACTAGATGTGATACAGGATGACAGAAGAGCTGTAGAGTTATTTTTTATGGGTTTAGGTGTAGCCTACATCAGTATCCAGACTACAAGCCGGACTTTGAACAGTGTGATTGAGAAGGCTTGATAGTTAGAGAGGCGCCATATCATGCATGGCACCATTTTTGACCTTTATGCAAGTAGCAGCAGTGGAGTAGTGATGATATAAGGGATTTAGCAGCCTGTATTTCAGATGGGCAGTGTTGGTATTCAGACTGCGAGCACTTCGCAGCAGGGTTATCGGAGTAATCAGACGCATAGGATTGGTAGACACAGTAGACGGAGTAATAGACCTCTGAGATTCAGACCTAGAGCCAGTAGTAGTAGTAGCAGTCAGAGATCTGGGCATGGTAGTTCAGGCTCGAGGCCCAGTGCATGCCCTACTTATGGCTGAGTACATCAAGGGCAGTGCCATTTGCTTACTGGAGCCTGCTTTAGGTGTGGGCAGATTAGACATCTTGCCAGAGCTTGTCCTAACACTGGATATTAGTCTTCTTTTGCCTAGGGATTTTCATCTTCAGTTGCTCAACCATTTCAGCAGGTGCAGCAGCCCTACCAGGCACCTATGTACCCCTCAGCGGAGGCCGACTCAATATGTGGGCTAGCAGGGCCGAGGTTCATGAGGCAGATATGGGGGTAGACCAAGTGGTAGAGAATTCACTTAGCCTTCAAGTTCTCAGCAGGTTGGCTGTGGATAGGCAAGAGTGTTCACTTTGACTCCTCAGGATGCTCAGGCATCTAATGCGGTGGTAGTAGGTACTCTCTCAGTGTGTTCTTTTGAGGCTAGAGTTTTATTTGATCTTGGTGCATCACATTCTTTTGTGTCGCCTGTCTTTGCTTCAAGGATGGAGTGGCAACCATCCAAATTGTTATTCCCCTTGTCTGTAGCAACTCCACTTAGTGACAAGTTTGAGACAAATATATTCTTTCCATCTTGTCCCGTGTTGGTGGAAGGTAGAGAGTTGCTGGCAGACTTGGTATTGTTGGATGTGATTGACTTCGATATGATCTTGGGGATGGATTGGTTAGCTTGACACTATGCCACGTTGGATTGTCGAGAGAAGGTAGTGACTTTTAGCATCCTTAATGATGAAGAGTTTCGATTCAGAGGCGATAAGAGTTCAATGCCTCAAAATCTTATTTCGGCAATCACATCTAGAAAGATGCTTAGTAGAGGATGTAGAGGCTATGTAGTTATGGTTAGAGATACAAAGGTTGACATAGGAGCAGTTGAGATGGTGCCAGTGGTGTGTGAGTTTCTTGACATTTTTCTTGAAGAATTGCCAAGATTGCCACTAGACAGAGAGATAGAATTATGTATCGATGTTGTACCTGGTATGAATTCTATCTTTATGCCACTTTATAGAATGGCGCCTGCAGAGTTGAAAGAGCTCTTTGAGCAATTGTAAGATTTACTTGATAAGGGTTTTATCAGACCTAGCACATCTCCTTAGGGTGCACCAGTGTTATTTGTGAAGAAGAAAGATGGTAGTATTCGACTTTGTATCAACTATAGACAGTTGAACAAGGTCACCATTAAGAACAAATATCCTCTCCCAAGGATTGATGACTTATTTGATCAGCTTTAAGGAGCCCAATGTTTTTCTAAGATTTACTTGAGGTCAGGGCATCATCAGCTGAGAATTAGTAGAGGAGATGTACCTATGACTGCATTTCGGACGAGATATGGCCATTATGAATTTTTGGTGATGTCCTTTGGGTTGACTAATGCTCTAGCATCTTTTATGGACTTGATGAATCGGGTGTTTAGGCCATACTTGGACCAATTTGTGATTGTCTTTATTGATGATATTTTGCTATATTCAAGAAGTAAGGAGGAACATGCAAGGCATTTGAGGTTGGTGCTTCAGACCTTGAGGGAACATCAATTGTATGCCAAATTCTTGAAATGCGAGTTTTGGTTAGGCCAAGTGGCATTCTTAGGCCATGCGGTATCCAAAGATGGCATTCAAATGGATCCCAAAAAGATTAAAGCAGTTGTAGAATGGCCAAAACCTACAACAGTCACCAAAGTGAGAAGTTTTCTAGGTTTAGCAGGCTCTTATAGGAGATTTGTCAAGGATTTCTCCAAGACTGCAGCACCTTTAACAAGGCTAACTCAGAAGAATGTTAAGTTTGTTTGGACAGACATATGTGAAGAGCACTTCCAGTTGCTTAAGGACTTGTTGACTTCAGCTCCAGTATAAACTTTACCTTCAGGGAATGAAGGGTATACGGTGTACTGTGATGCTTCTCAAGTAGGACTGGGGTGTGTATTGATGTAGAATGGGAAAGTAGTTGCTTATGCTTCACATCAATTAAAGAAGCACGAGCAGAACTACCTTACCAATGATTTGGAAATGGCATCTATGGTGTTTACTTTGAAGATATGGAGGCATTATTTATATGGTGTAAATTGTGAAGTATACACCAACCATAAGAGCTTAAGGTACATCTTTCAGCAAAGAGACTTGAATTTGAGACAAAGGAGATGGATGGAACTTCTGAAAGATTACGATTGCTCTATTCTTTACCATCCTGGTAAAGGTAGCTGACGCACTGAGTAGAAAGTCAGCAAGTAGTCTTGCTCACATCAGCATAGACAAGAGGCTAATCATTGAGGAGTTGTATGAACTGATTGATCATGGATTGCAGTGGAATATAACCAAGAAATGTCTTTTAGCTCAATTTAAAGTACTATCAGTGTATTTGGATAGAGTTAAAGCATCTCAGAGAAGAGATCCACAGTTGCAGAAGATTATGTTTAAAGTGCAATAAGGTCAATCCAGAGACTTTGTAATTGATAGTGAATGCACATTGCGTTTGGTTACAAGGCTATATGTACCAGATGTGGATGAATTAAGAAAGGAGATCATAGATGAAGCTTATTTTTCTGCTTATAGTATTCATCTAGGTTCTAGCAAGATGTATCATGATTTGAAAGATACATATTGGTGGAATGGGATGAAGAGAGACATTGCAAAATTTGTGTCTAAGAGTCTTACTTGTCAGCAGGTGAAGTTGGAACACTAGAGGCCTTCAGGATTATTACAACAGTTGCCCATCCCAAAGTGGAAGTGGGATATGATTGCTATTGATTTTGTTGGTGGTTTACCTTGTACATCAAGTGGCTACAATGTTATCTAGGTGATAGTTGATAGATTGACAAAGTCAGCTCACTTTCTGCCAGTTAATAAAACGTACTCTACTGACAGGTTAGCAAGATTGTATGTTAACCAGATTGTTTGTCTTCAAGGAGTACCAGTAAGTATAGTGTTTGACAGAAGAGCCACATTTACTTCAGTCTTTTGGCAAAAATTGTATAAGGCTTGGTGAACAAGGTTAGACTTCAGCACATCTTTTCATTCTCAAACTGATAGTCAGTTTGAAAGGACCATTCAGACTTTGGAGGATATGCTTCGGATGTGTGTGATGGATTTTGGTGGTCAATGGGACATACACTTGCCATTGATTGAATGTGCATATAACAATAGTTATCATGCACTATTGAAATGACTCCGTATAAAGCACTGCATGGAAGAAAGTGCAGATCGCCTTTGTGTTGGGAATTGGCGAGAGAGAGTTGACAGGACCAAAATTGGTACAAGTGACTTCTGAAAAGGTATCCATCATTCAGTAGAGATTAAAGACAGCCTTCAGCAGACAGAAGAGTTATGTAGACCCTAAGAGGAAGGATGTGTCATTCTCTGTTGGAGACTTGGTATTTCTTAAAGTGTCTCTAATGAAGGGAGTAATGAGGTTTGGTAAGAAGGGTAAGTTAGCTCCAAGATATATAGGACCCTTCGAGATTCAATCGAGAGTTGGCGAAGTGGCGTACCAATTGGTGTTACCGCCAGAGTTGTCGTGGATTCACCCAATGTTTCATGTCTCGATGTTGAGGAAGTATGTTTTCGATCCTTCACATGTTCTTCAGCCTCAGACAGTGGAGCTCAGTGAAGATTTAGCGTGTGAAGAGTACCTAGTGGCGATAGTGGATCAACAAGTTCGACAGCTCCACACTAAAGAAATTCCGATGGTGAAAGTGCTGTGGAGCAACCATACGATGGAAGATTGCATGTGGGAGACCGAGGTAGTGATGCAAGTGACATATCCCTATCTTTTTAATTTGTGAAAATCTTGTACTCCTTTTATTATGTTAAAATTCGAGGACGAATTTTTATAAGGAGGGAAGATTGTTAACACCCGAATTATTTTAAAAATTATAAAATATATTTTTGGAACTTGCAGTATTAATAAATATCTTATTAATATTGAGATTATTTTTTAATGAAATTCAATTTGAAATTTTAGTGTTGAGAATTATTTTAATTACTATTATAAAAGTGTGTTAATTTTATTTTAATAAATTGTTAGCTAACTATTATTTATATTTTAGTGTGTATATTATTTTATAGTGGAGAGAATTTATTTGGTATATTATTTGAATATATGTATTTTTTTTGGAGTATTGGTGAGTAAATTAATATATTATTATTATATTTAAAAAAAGGACAGCATGAAATTTTTTTTGGGATTTTCTTTTCCCTTTCTTTTGCTTCTTCTTCTTCTTCTTCTTCTCCTTCCCTTCTTCACCGGAACTGAACCAGACGACTAGCCACTGCATTGCCGTTGCTGCTCCTCGCCACCGTGCGACCACCACCAGCTTCGCCGCCAGTCGCCGTTCTTCTCCTTCTTCCGGTTTCTTTCTTTCGGCCAGTTTTCATCTTCTTTTGGCCGGTGATGATTCTGGCGTCTCCAGCTGACGAATTTGAGCTCTATCCCTTCGTCTCAAAGTGGGCTTCTCAATTCCTTAATTTGTTTAAGGAATTAATTCCAGTAAGCCTCTCAAATTTGGATTTTTCAATTATAGGTTTTTAGGTTAAATTGTTGGTTTGAGCTTGAAAATGATTTTATTAGGCATAGGTGCTTTAGGATTATTTGATGTTGAGGTTGTGAGCTATCTATTGATAATTTTTATTTATTTCTCTGAAATTATTTTTGAAATTGCACTATTCCGATGCTTAGAGTTACTGTTCTGGTACCATTCCGGGTCGGGAAGGTTATATTTTTAATAAATTATATTGATTATTTTAAGCAAATTTCGTGAAGAAAGTTTATTAAAATTATGTATAGAATTTTTATTATAAATTTTTGAATGTTTATGTGAAAAATTAGTATAAATCAGTAAATTTTATAAATTATTGTTAATTAATATGTTTTAGACAGTATTTGAGTAATAAATAGTATAAAAATAAATTTTATAAATTTTCTTATTTTTAGCTAATTATTAGTAATTTTTGAAAAATATACGAATAATAAGTTTATTTATTATTTTAAGCCTAAATGAGTTATTTGCTAACTTTATAATGTGTTTAAGTAATTTAAATGGTTATTTACAATAAATGTTAATTTAATTGTAAGATTTGAATTATATATTTTTATTAACGAAAATTTAAGGATAAGCTAGAATTTTACTATTTATTTGAAAATAAATATATTTTATATTTTATTGTGGAAATAAATTAAATTATGGTATTTAAATGAGATTTTATGATTTTTGATAATTTATTAAAAAAATTATATTATTTTATTGATTGTTGTGAATTTGGAATTCGATCGGAATTATGTGTAGTTTGGGAGTCCTATCCGAGTGTGGTACTGTGTGAGAATATTCGAAATATGTATTCATGCAAGAACGACTCTACTTTTAGTAGATGTCCGTTTTATAAAGGAGATTCTGCCGAATTTTCGGTAGATTTCTCCTAAATTTGACATCAGTCCGTGTCAAAATTCTAGCTTTAAATGAGTCGTGTCTTAGATTGAGTCAAATCTTTCACTTCATGAATTTATTTATTTTATTTTACGAGCATATTTTAAATAAATATTATTTATTTTAGAGAACTCCAGGGCACGAGCTGTAATACCAGGGCAGCAGAGAACGCGTCGCCTGACACGCTCAACCTATGAGTTAATTTTATGAGATATGTGTTGTGTGCGTTTCAATATATTTTTTGGTAAAAAAAATAAAGTATGTTTAAAAACAAAAATTATTTGGTATGATTTATTTATTGATTTAATTGTTTATTCATTCATTATTTAATGATTTATTTATTTTGTTTAATTATTTATAATTCGAAATGATTTGGAGATTATGGTAGAACATACTACCTAGTGGGTATCACTAGGACCACGTGCGCGTGGGTAATATCTTAGTATATGATTAATATGTAAATGGTTAGAGCTCGGTTGATTCATTGCTTTTGGCCGGTAAAAGAAAGAAAAAGGGACGTAACTCTGTTGATGCATTGCTCTCGGGACATCCAATATAGAATAAGTGAAATGACTGTGGTAGTAACTCGGTTGATGCATTGCTCTCGGGACGACAGTCACTTGGATTAAGAGAGCCGAAAGGCTAGTAGAATAATGGTTTAGGCGTTCTAGCAGGTTTTCCACCAAAATAACTATTTTAAATATTTTTATACCAGGATTTCATATTAAATTGATTTAAGAAAATTTTTTAGACTTTATATAATATTATCGAGAAAAGTAAATGATTTTAATAATTGTAATTGTTTTATTCTATTTTATTTTAAAAAGGGTTTTAACAAATGATTTTAAAACCAGCATGCATTTTATAAAATTGATTCACTTAGTGAAGTCTGATTCCCCTCAATTTTTTTCCAGGACCTCACAGTCTGTCTCATAGTATTCCTCATTCGCGCTGAGTTCGTTCTTCACCGACTGCATTATGTATGTTAATTTGATTTTGTATTGTGTAACTAAAATTCTATACACTGCAGTAGTAAATTCAAATATATATTATTGGTATTCTATTTGTATTTGACTTTTAAATATTGTATTTAAAAAATATTCTTTTATGTTTTTTATTAGTGTGCATTTATTATAATTTATTGTTAAGTGTATTGTTTTATTCCGTGAACAATTTTTTAGGCTTGCTATGGGTTTCAGTTACTTTATGTACCCCAATTTCTTAGTGCTAGTCACATACCTTTGGTTCCGGTCGTGACACCTCCTTAAACTTACTTTCACTCTTCTGTTTGGTTTTCTATTAAGTGGATTTATGCATCTCTTTTTCCAGAGATTTTTTGGTTAATTGGATCTTCTTCCAAGCTTAATTTTTTGACTGATAGATGGATTATTCCATCTGTGGCGAATCAACTTGCAATTCCAGTAAGAGAGCAGCAGCGTTTGGTAAATTTTGTTTCGGATTTTATGGTAAATGATTCATGGCATCTTGATCAGAATAATGATTCTGTAGTTAAATCAAATATCATGGATGTCTCCTCTTCTTAAGAATAAAGATGATGTTTGTGTTTAGACATTGTTTCAAATGGAGTTCAATCTATTAAAAGCATGTATGAGAAGTTGCATTTTTCTCACCGTTCAATCACTTGGCATTCTTTCATTTGAAAAAGAATTTCTTCCCTCATCATGTTCTTTGATCTGTTGGCATGCACTTATGGGGTATCTTCCTATGGATGATAACCTTTTAAAGAAAGGTATATGTTTCGCTTCTCATTGTGTTCTGTGTATTGACCATTTGAAAGATGGTGATCATCTGTTTACAAGATGTCCTCTCTCTTTGGAGAGATGGCAAGCTATTTCGGTTTTTTAGAAGAAAATTATGGTTTAATGTTCTTTGAAAGAACTTATTTTAGATGTTATGGATCATACGTTCAGTTCTCAGCTAGCTACCTTTTGGTGTTCCGCTATTATCGATGTTCTTTTGGTAATCTGGAGAGTAAGGAATGCAGCGATCTTTGATGGTGAAGTTGCTAATCTTCATAATGCTCTAAGAAGTATTTGGAAATCAGTAAAAGAGGCTTACTTTTTTCATATTGGTCATATGTTTAACCCACTTGATGAGTTTCATATTATTAAGCTTCTACAAGTTCAAGGGATTCCCAGCAAAGCTCCTAAAATTATTGCGGTTTCTTGGCAGCCACCGCCATCGGGTTGGATCAAGGTCAACACCAATGGATCCTCTTTAGGTGCACCTGGAGCTTCTGGAGCTGGTGGTCTTTTTCGGTCATCTGCTGGTTTTCTAAGAGGTGTGTTTGCATTTTTGATTGGCCAAAATTTTGCCTTTGTTGTTGAATTATGTGCACCAATGTATGCTGTGCAGATTACTTGGACTAAGGGATAGAGATCACTATGGCTCAAATGTCAGTTTGTTGTCAATCTATTCCGTACTCACTCAAAGCAAGTTCCATGGAAGTTCCTTCAACAATGGTTTCAATGCCTCCATTTTATTTCTCAAATGAACTTCAGAGTCACCCACATTTATCGGGAAGGTAACTCAGTTGCGGATTTACTAGCTAGACATGGGGTTTCGGCTCCTTCTCCTTTGTGGTGGGATTCCTCACCTTCGTTTTGTAATGCTTCTGTTTGTAGTAATCACAATAGGCAAGTTGCTTATCCTTTTAGCTAATTTTGGAGAGTTTCTCTCATGACTTTGTATTACCTTTTTTATTTAATTTCAATTTGGACGACAGAAAAATGATATCTACGTTAAGAGTGTGTCAATCTAGTTGAGATGTTTGGGTGTATTCCTGATTTCTAGACTCTAGCTTTTACCCAAAAAAAAAAAAAAAAATTAAACCAAAAATTTGATAAGTGTCTATTTTTATATTTGAGTATTCACTCTAAAAGTTAATGTGTCAAACCATTAAAAATTATAATTTTGTTATTTAAAATATTTATTATAGTGTTTTAATATTATTTTTTAACTAAAACATTAATATACATATTCCAATACTACTCAAATTCTAGAAGTATTTATATAATACATATTATTTTATCTCAAATCACTCTAAATCATTAGAAATTATATTTTTTTAAAATTTTCTTAACTAAAACACTATTATACATACTCCAATTAGTCTCAACTTAAATCCTATTATATTTTTAAAAAATGACGATAAATATTAAAAAAATAAAATTAATGTAATTTATTTTATTTTTAATCTATTTAGGTGTGTTTTCTCTTTATAAAAATTCTTATTTTAAAATACATATGTTTTATTCTATATAAAACACTTTAATTATACTACATTTTATTCAATTAAAAACATATTCTTATTTTTA
>CATIWM010202845.1:0-28765 GCA_949671775.1 Mallotus repandus | reverse complement strand
TTAGGTTTATTTGACAAATTTTAATTAAAATCAATGGTGGCTTTAGATTAATTTAGGTTGTATGTAATTAAAATTAGGGTTAGAAATATCACAGAATGTTTGTTTTTGATTTGTTATTTTTATTTTTATTATTTTAGGCTTGTTTGTTATTTTGATTCGTTTTGGGCCTCAAGCCCACGTGTAGGTCTAACTCACTAATAAAATAGGCCTTTAAAATTAAATTTAGGTTTAATTAACTTTAAAATCAACTTAGGTCCATTTAGGTTAATTTAGATTTTAGGCCCATTTTTTTAGTTAAATAAAATTAACTTAGACTTACCTCAGCCCATTAATAAAGTTTTCTTCATAATTTGTAGACTTAAAATCATTTCATTTAATTAAAATTAATTAGAATTAAGTCCGTTAATTAATTTCTTTTTCTTTTAAAATTTAATAGACTTAGGCCCACTTTTAGAATTAAAAACAATAGATTTAGGCTCACTAATCATCAAAATGTAGGCCCACCTTTAGTTCCATTTTATTTGTAAATAAAATATTTAGATTTAGTTAACTTAAACTAAAATCAAATGTAGTTTAGATTTAGGGACGTTACGCCTTAAATGCATTTTTTATGTGCTTTTTCATGGATTTGCCTTACGGTGAAATGGATGTTCAATTAAGGTTTAATGAAACTACATGTAATTAGGGAATAAGATAGTAATTCATAAAATAATTCTAACTGAACACAAGACTAAAAGAAGGCGGTATTCCGTATCCATAACTCCTGGTTGTGGTGCTAGCTTGTATTAGAGAATCGAGTTACCACCACTTTTGATTTGTCCCAGTTATTACCATGGGTGGCGACTCCTCATCTCCACGCCATGTCTTTGTGACAGTGGTTAGTGTGTTCCCTAGAGCCCTGAGCTCAAACAGTGTCGTGGTTGCAATAAACTTGGGCGCACGCTAAACCCTGCCTTCTACATAACTATAATCAACAGATATCGAAAATGGACATGTTCATGAGGCATAACAGCAAAAACAACAGATCCATAAGTCACAATCATTGAGATGGTCGCAACCGATATTTCGAAATGGAAAGGAAATCTGTAAGTAAGAGATAAGAGGACTAGTATTGATGTGGAGAATGCCAAGGTGTTTGATATCAAGAAAACATAGTAAGCACGCTTCTCCGACGCAGAAATTGCCCTTCCTGCTATATGTCCGTTATCGCTATCTTGCCACACTCCTCGAGGAGGGTTCACCCCCGCTTGAAATATTGCTGCAGCGATCAGGGCCACAATTATTAGCAAAATGTTTCAGGCTTCAATTGGGGAGTCCCTTTGTTCATGCGTGATTTTATATAAAAATGGTGGTGGAACAGAATAGAATGGAAGAAGAAGAAGACGTTGGAGAAGAAGAATAATAATGTAACATCTGTGCCCTCGATTATAAGTCAAGTATTGTGTATAGTTAGACTAGTGTATTGGATTGAGCTATGACTTGT
Organism: Mallotus repandus; assembly: GCA_949671775.1. Classification (NCBI taxonomy): domain Eukaryota; kingdom Viridiplantae; phylum Streptophyta; class Magnoliopsida; order Malpighiales; family Euphorbiaceae; genus Mallotus; species Mallotus repandus. The sequence goes on along the minus strand of CATIWM010202845.1, from coordinate 27,282 downwards.
ACTCAGTCAAAGAGCAAGAATTTTAGAATTTTGACGACACTCAAAATGAGTGAAATTATGAGAATAAAAGGGATTAGAAGTAAAAATAAAGTGAAGAGTCAGAATTAAAAAGTTTAGGATGATTTGGACTCAATTGAAACAAATAATTATCCTTAGGACATGAGAGATACATAAGATATGTGTGGTATTAATTCCACTATTAAATAGAAAAAGATTATAAATGTTTCAATTAAGTCCATAACAAGAATTAGAAAGTTAAGGGTTTAAATTGGTTAATAGTAAAAACAAAGGGCTTAAATTGGTTTTGTTGTTGTTATTATTATTATTATGATTATTATTATTATTATTATTATCACCATCATTATTATTATTATTTTAGTATAAGGAAGGGGTTGAAACGTGTGAGGGGATAAGAAAGAAAAAAGGAAAAAAAACAAGTGAAGAGAAGATAAGGGAAGGAAGAAAGAAAAGGGTTGTCTTCCTTCTTCAAAAAAAAAATAAAAAGAGAGCTGAATTTTAAAGTAAAATTGAAGGTTATAATCCATTCCATATTATAATCTTCATCTTCGAAGGTTTTACAGGTTTATTTGGTAAGTAATTTTAATATTTTTGTTGGATTAAGTTAGGGTTTATAAGATACAAAATTCAGGTTTTAAGGTTCTAGTTTTTCAGTCATATTTTTTTATCATATCTCGAGCTAGAAAGTTTCAAATTAAGTATTATTTGATGATATGGAAACTTTGAAGAGTTTTCTAAAATTTTTTCCCTTTAGCTTGATCTGATTCAGACTATATATTAGTGTAACAAGAGAAGACATTTTATTGCTCAGTTTTTATCATTGGTCTGAGTAAGGTGGATTGTTTCTCAGGGTTCCTCCTCTATACAACTCCAATTGAAGCAAAATAAATTTTAAATTACTCTAGACACATAAAGTTAATGATCTGGAAATTTTAATTTGGAGATTAATTGTATAGAATTATTGGTGAATTTTTAAATCACCCTATTAATCTGTTATAGTTGGCAGCTTCATACGTTTAGGTAGTTTAGTGATGTTATCATTCTAGATGAAGTTTTATTATTTTTGGGTATTTAAAAAAAATAAATTATGATATATTTCAGCTAAAACAAATGGAAATAAGGTTGACATATAAGTAAATACAAACAAAGGGAAGTGAGCAATACAGGTGAGTGAATAACTTAATATTTTATGTGAATATAACACTTAAAATAAATAATTATAAATTTATTTGTTAAGTTGATTAGATAAGAGAAATATGTGTTTTCTTATAGGTAGATGCTGAATTTTGATTATTGTGATATTTTATTATTAGGTTGATTATTGTTGAGATGAGATTGTACATGTGAATGAGTTTTGCTGAAATTTGGGTGCTCTATTTAGTGGAGAACAATAGACTTGTTTGAGCTAGTTTTAGAGTTTTATAACTCCAAATTGGTTTCTGTTGGTTTTTATGAAAACTTTGATATGTTATTTACAAAATTGAAAGAAATATAAGAAGCTTAATTTTGCTTTCTTGATGGCCAATTTGGACCATACTTTTTGTAGCTTAATTTTATTGATAGCTTGATCACGGTGGAATGTTTTTGATGTTTCTCCCTCTATAAATGTCCAATTGATGTGAAATTAGTTAAAAATTAATCTACACTAATAATACTATTAATATGGAGAATATTGCTTTGATATTCATAATGTGTAATTTTTGGTGTATTTTTGAATTTGCACTATCAATTCTGCCATGTTGAAATATGATATATTTTGGTATATTTTAGGTTTATTATTATTTTCTTATATATTATAGTGGAGATATTAATTTGCTTTATGGAGTGATATGTGATGTATTTAGTTGATGATGAGTTGAATAAAGTACTATGACATTATGGTGAACTCTTAATGTATATGTAAAAATAAGAAATATGATTGGGTGAATATGAGGACGCAATGCTACTTATGAATGAGGTAGGGCTATGTGCGATATGGAATCCCCTTTATATGCTATAAAATGACTTAAAAAAAAAGAAGAAATACAGTTGGCAAAAGTTTATGGCAGGGCTGTGTGCGTATGGGGATCCATGATAAAAATTTTTTGAATTACATGTAATTCACAAGTACATTGTTGTTCAGAAGAAAATACTATGCTATTACGATTTTGTACATATTATAAGTACATTACTGTTCAAAAGAAAACACTATAATTATGACAATGTTGTGTGCATTATGGAATCCCTATAATAAACCGTATAAAGGCCAAAGAAATATGTAGTACAAGATTACTATGCTAATATAATTATGTACATACTATAAATTATAGTTAAACATTGAATGGAGTGATAATTGATAATATTACATGTTTGAATGTGTTATTTTTCATAGAATATAATGTTATTCATTTGCTAAATTGCAAGTTCACTCCTCTACAATATTTTTCAGGATTAAAAGAACAGTAGTTTGTCTTGAAAACACCTTTGCATCAATTGCACTAGCATTGTGTCAAGTGGGTCAACAGGGGGTCATCCTCAAGTTTTCTGTACATGATGTACTTAGTGAACTTTGTTATCTTGTAATAAGCCTTACATATTATATGTGTATAATATAAAGGAAGATGTGAACCACTAGATGTTGTGAGCTATTTGGTGTGTAAAATGTGTTACTTATATAAATAGTCTTATTACATATATTGACTGGTGAGTTAAAAATTAGTCATTAATGAATATGTCATGTAATAGTTACATGCATACAATGTATGCTTGGCATCCTTAAAAGGTGTCACAAATAAGGTGGCATTTATATAGAAAAAGTAAGTGGAGGGTTGGTGAGAAAGGAAGAAGGTGATTGGTGGAGTGTACTTGGCAGCACAGTGCATTTGCAGGGCACTCAAGTGGCATTCTCAGGAATCAGGCGCGTCAGGGACAGATGGGAGGCACATTTATTATGTGGTAAAAGGGAAAGTGGTCTCAGGCAATTTCTGGAGAGTAACTTCCTAAGTAGGAATTTTTCTGAGAGGGATGCTCCACTTTGGTGTCAGGACTTGGTATCCTTCACAGAAAATTCCTCCTAGTGACATTCAATCGTGACTTGATTCTTGAAGGTTGAATGGACAACTAGTCAAAGGCGGTCTAATGTGGCATATAAGACATTGCTCTTTTCCACATGTCAAGATCTCATTAGAGTCAAATTTTTTATGCATCATCAATAGTCCCCCCACTTTGAGTCTAGAATGTTTTAGACGGAAGAGTATAGTTAGGCAATTCTTCTTTGATTCTCTTATTTAGGATTGCTTTTTCCTTAGTGAAGTATCCTAATAGTGAGGCTTTAAAATCTAGGAGTGTCCCTAGTATTTGATTGTTGAAAGTTTCCTTAAGAGGAAAATTTGTATTTGAGCAAGATATCTGCATAGGAAATCCTTGTGGACATGATTTTTTGATGATTTGATTGATTCTCCCTGGGGAAAATTTTTGTACCACAACTCCATGAGGACATAGGATTCTCACTTTTAGAGAATTAAATTTTTATTTGGAGGGTTTTGTCCCTCTATGATTTAGAGCCTGCCCCCCATGTGGGTCTCTAAGGCAGTTGATATTCTCTCCTTTGGGGGAGTTGGTAATTTCTCGATGCACATTTCCAATGAAGGAAATGTTACTCCCATAGGGGAGTAAATGAATCTTAAGTATATATTCCTTTGGAGAGAGTTTTTACAAAGGTAGCCTCTTTGGTGGAGTATGGTTGACTGATTCCTCTTGTATGAATTCCTACATGGATTACCTCTCTAGTGGAGGATGTTTGATTGATTTTCCTTGTAGGTTTTATGAATGGACATTCTCAATTATGGAGAATTTCCTGATTGTTTCCTGTGCTGGTGCTTACATTGAAGCAATCGAGTTCATCTCGCTTCTAGAGACTTTATGTGATTGATAGATGTTGAATATATTCTTTTTGGTTCACCTCATTTTTGGAGGTATTCCTCATGAGATGAGGAAATTAATTTGTACGTTTTGAGATGAGGAAGATTTCTATCCCTTAAGGGAGGTTGAGTCTTTATAGGGAATTTTCTGTAAGGAAATTTTGCTCCCATAGGGTTAGTAAGGATCTTCGATTGAGAATTTTCCATGGAAGGAATTCCTCTCCCTTAGGGGAGTTTGACATATTTGGATGAAAATTTCCTATAGAGGAATTATTGCTCCTATAAGGGAGTTTATGTGTCTGAGGGGATAACTCTGTGGGGGAGCTTTTTCTCTTGGCTTCTCCTAGTGATGGCTTTTATGTCTGAGTAAATAAATATTGCTTTCTATATGTTGATGATGGAGATTTCTCTTTGAGAACAAGGTGAGTTCTACTGACTTCGTTTAGAATGCCATACAACTTTTCAATTCATTGGTGATCTTCAAATTTGAGTATTCATCATGTAATAATTCTTCTCTAAGGTTGTAGTAGATAAGAATATGCTCTTGGAATAATATGTTGTCAGCTTTAGATTCTTTTGCTATCTTATTTGTTATATTACTGAAAGGGATTTCCATCTTAGGAAAATTCTGACTAGAAAGTACTATGCAAGATAAAATGCGTTATACAAATAGACTAAAATCATGCAATATTATTACACAATAACTAAAACATCTTAATTAGAAAAATCATAAAAGGAAAAACTTATCTGGTGTATTGTATTTAGCCTTGGAGACTCCTTTTAGTCATTTAAGAACTAACTCATTCCTTTTTGAGCTTTCCTGTATAATATGTCTCAACTTTGGAGGGAGAGAAAATAATAATCCTCTGAGGGAATTTCTTGAGTAGAGTTTCCTATGGAGGAAATGTTTCTCTCTTGGGAGAGGTTAAGTTCTTCATATTTCCTATAAAGGAAATCTCTCCTTTGGGGAGGTAAGGATGTCTAACAAAATATTTCTTGTTAAGAAAATTCTTTTGAGCAGGTAATCCTCATAGTTAAATTTTCAAAAGTCGACGTGAATCAAATGCTTCAAAAGATTCTTCTATCAAGACCTTCAACATTGTAATTATTACTGAGGTGAAGGCATCTGAATCTTATTTAGACCTTATGACTAGGGGAAGAGCAGCTCCAAAAGTGATCGAGAATTCCCTTATAAGAAGGCTCTTACAGGAAAAATTTGAAAGTCCTCCCTTTTTTGTAGAGGAAAAGGAAAAAGGAGGGAAGCATCCAAGGAACTAAAGTTTTCAATGAGTCATAACTTTGAAGAGGAGAGCGAACTTCTATCTTGAATGATAGAGTTATCCAAAAGACTCACCCTATCATGATGTAGTTGAGGATCTCAGGGTTTATTTTGAGGAGTTACTTAGGAAAAGAATTAGAAAAATGAGCTACCATTGCCAAAGGTCTTAAAGAAAAATGAAAATATGATGACTTGAGGAAGGTAATAACATTACATGCTTCAAATTGCTATGTATGAGGGTGGTTTGATTTTGGGAGTGGCTCGCGGTCATTTTCCTAAGTAAGACTTTTCATGCTTTGGGGTCATTGTTGGAGGAGATTCTGCCGCTACTCAGAATAGAGATGTTATAGAAAAATAAAAGTCACCTCTAGTTCACTTTGAGGTCATTGAAACTCTTAAAAGTGTTCATTAACTTCTCAATTCCTCTAAGAGACTAGAAAAATCAATGGATGTTCATGACATGCTTCAAGCAGATCAAGTGGAGATTATTGTTATATCCTTTTCCTCGAATAATAAAGTGAATTTTGAGCTTCTTTCTTTGTGGGAGAGAGCTATTCTAGTTCAGGATAAAAGTGTCGGGAATATTCCTATTAGGATTTTTTCACTGTGTGCTTTGCCCGATATTATTTCTAAGTGGTGATGTCATTAGATGTGTTTTCTTATAAGTTTCCCATTTGTCTATTTTATTAATGTTGACTAGCACGGTCTTTCATAATGCTTTAATTGAGATCTTCTATTTTTTAGATTTTTCAAGTGTTCTTTTGCTCTCGTGTGTTCCTTCTTCCTTCAGCTTGAATAGAGGTCTTGAATGAGGAGTCATATCTTTAGAATAAACCTCCTAGGTAGATGTCTACATGAAGTTTATTAGTTTCTCATCAAGAGAATTTTTGATATTTGATAAGATCCTCTTAGGAAAATTATGACTCTTGATTAGGATTCTGTAAAGGCGGCCTCCTTTGTGGAGTGTGGTTGATTGATTCCCTTTCGGGATTCCTGAAAGAAAGGTCTCACTTATATAAAGTATTTTGATTGATTTCCTTATAGGATTCCTGGATGAACATTCTTACTCATACAGGATGTCATGATTAATTGATTAATTGGATTATTCCTGAGAGGAAGTTCTCACTTGTGAGATTGATTCCCTTGTGAGATGATTCCTGAATGGATGTTCTTGCTCATGGAGAATGTCCTGATAGAGTCCCTTATGGGATTATTCCTAAGAAGAAGTTCTCACTTGTGGAGATTTAGTAAAGATTAGTTCCTGCACAGGTGCTCATATTGGAGCAATTGAATTTTTCTCGCTTTTGGAGACTTTGTGGATTTTGAATTCATTCTTTTGGTTCACCTCACTTCTGGGGATGTTCCTTCATGTTGAAGGAAGTGATTTATCTTGGTTCTAGAGATATTCCTTCATATTTAAGGGAATAATAGATATTTATCTCACTTCTAGAGATATTCCTTCGTGTTGAAGGGAGTAATAGATATGATTTATATCGCTTCTAGAGATATTCCTTCGTGTTGAAGGGAGTAATAAGTATTTTATTTTGTTTAGATACATATTTGCCCTCTTGTGAAGTGATTTTCAAATAGATCAGCTTTCTTCTAGAATTATAGAGTTTGTAGTTGGAACATTGCACTTTTTCTTCTATGCACTTCTTATGTTGTTATGTTAACATAGATTCGATGATGAGCTATGGAACAATTTACTATTTCCTAGGAGTGATGCTATAGAGATTCCTGAGAAGTGCCTCTCCTCTATGGATGCGAGTAGGATGACTTTATTATGAGAGAATTTATCTTTTTCAAGAGAAATCCAAACACAATCATATATTAAGAGAAATACACTAGAAGAGGATACCTCTATTTCAAAGAGATGCTTTACAATTGTGCCATATAGATAGAGTAGCTTCAATAAAGATAATTTCTTCCTTCAAAAAGGAGTGTACCATAAATTTATAAGAAACCAGATAGATAACAAGTTTTCTTCAGAGCTTGCTAGATCAAAAATTTCTGCTTTGACAATTTAGAAAATCCTGAATAGGCCATCCTAAGTAGGAAATATTTAGAGTTTATCATCAGCTCCTCACTATTCCAATAAAAGCTCTAGGAGCACTTTTATAAGCTCATAGGACATTGGTGATATCTTTATCTAGTCATTTTTTGTTCCTTCTACTTTTTCTTTTAATGCTTGTAGGATAATCTGATCAGACATTTCTGCTTACCAATAAGTCTCAAATCAGTATACAACATTTCTTTGGAGGAAAATGATATTTTCCTGATTAGCAATTCCTGTAAGGTAATGCCTGTCAAGGCCTTGGGCTCTAATTATTTGGTGAAGTAATCCACTACTAGATTTATGCCCAGATGAATTTGCTTTTTTAAGAGATAAACATTGATAGTAGAGGTATACGATATCTTCTTTTGCACAACTTCCCATTTTAAAGAGTGAACCTTGATGTTCTTAGAGATAGCTTAAGAGCTTCTCTTTAATCTAATAGGAATTCTCTTGTATGGAAATCACTAGTTACAAAATCTGCGTTGGCCATCGCCATCTTTCTAAAAGAATCTGCCCGGCAGTTACCAGTTCTTGGTATCTTAAGGCATATCTTAGTAAAGAGATTTATTCAACATAGGAACAATAACTAGCTTGCATATTCTATTTTTTCAATCTACTTAATCCAATGTTGCAATGTCTTCCTTCATAGACCACCATGTTCTAGTTCAAAGAGTATTATTTTATAGTCGCATGTCCATTTCTTAATTACTAATATAATTTTTTATTTTTCCTCCAAAATCTAAAAGGACTTGGTGATACCTAGAGAGAGCCTTTATATCTCATTCTCCCCTTCAAAAAGAGTTTGAAGAGTGACAATAACTTTAAACTAAGCAAATTGATGCTGGCTAGGCTTTTTCTACCTTTGTCAAAGATTATATTTAGTGAAGTCAATCTGTGACTAGTCTGTAACATTAAAGAAAATATTATATTCTTGCTGAAATCATTTCATCACTTATAAACTAGTTTATGAATAATCATTTCTTTTACAATTTTTCATTCTGATGCTTGCCATATAGAATAACCATACAGAGACACTAGGGATCTGAATGAAGAAAAATCCTGTGTAGATTGATCTACCTTAGGGCTGAATTTATATAGGTGTCATAATGACCACTGAGTTATGGAGCCAACGAAGTTGAGCTTGAGATTTCCTCTAAAACATAAGCTGACTTGATTTTAGACATCATGCGTCTTTTAAATTCATAAGTGATCTTCAATTTAGTAATGCATCATGAAAGAGCCCTAGAGGGGGAGTGAATAGGGCTACTGAATAAAAATAAAAACTTAAAATTAAATAAACAAGAATTGAAAGAATGTTGAGAAGGAAGAATAATGAACACAAGAATTTAAGGAGTTCGGATTCTCAACAATCCTATGTCTCCACCTAACTTATCCCCAAGTTAGGATTTTCAATCATCCACAATCTTATTCATAAGATTGAGTATACACTGGAGTTTGAGGCTTACTCTTATAACCTTACAAACAAGAGTTTTAAGGCTCACTCTAAAACTAATTCCCAAGTGTTTTAATGGCTAAACACTTAAACCAATTCCTTTAGAATAGAACCTTACTTCCCGTTTTCTAAATCCCAAAAAATAGAAGAATAAGAATTTCTATTCTAACACTCACCAAACTCTCACAAGAGTTTATCAATACAAGAATGAATTAAAGAGAATTTTTTAGCTTAATTGAATGCTTTGAAGTATATAATGAATAAACAAGTTTTTTAACCTCTAAATGATCTTCATAGGTTATATTTATACCTGAGCAATTTAATTATAGTCGTTAGAAATAATAATTTCATTTCCAACAAATTCAAATACCATTTGAATGTTATTTGGACTTTTGAGTTGTAATAACATTGATATCAGTTGGGATTTCATCATTCCTGGTCTGGATATTCAAAAATAAATCCATTATAACCATTGTGTTTGAACCTTGCGCTAGTCCCGGGCAAGATTGCATTGATCCCGGTCGGGATTTGCAATCCCGATCTTGGTCCTGGTCGGGATCAGTACTCGGGATATGTACTGTCCATTTTGTTAAAAAAGTTGATTCTATCATGGTACCAGTCAGGATTTGTATGGTCCCGGTCGGGATATGTATAACTTCTTAAAAAATGTTGTTGTTTGATCCTTGTCCGAGTTCTTGAGTGCACACGACTGTGTTGGAGACATTAGCCCTTGAATACGATCGAATAAGCCTAATATTTCTTCATAAAAGTTGTAGATATTTGTCTTATATTTCTATATCATTTTAAGTCACGGACTTCTATAGCTCAAGATATTTCTGAAATACTAAGATCTGCGCAACTTAAAATGAAAGCTGCATATGCTAATTTTAACTAAAGATTTACAAACCCAAATGAACTCAGATTTTGACAAGTAAGATCAGCTAAGAAAGCTTGTGATGTGTAATCCAAAAGTTAAGAGGATTACTTTCTCATTATAAGACTCTAAGGATGTTAAAAGCCTCCCTGAAACTCAAAGGTCGAGTAAACCCAAAATCATACTTATCAATCTCGATCGTGACCATACTTGGGATCACTGTTCATAATGATTTTTTCTTTGATATTTCTCCACCAAATTGTCTTCTAATTGAATCCTATCTTATACACACCTAAAAAACACATTAAATAATCAAAATTAAGTTTGTTAAAATAAAAATCAAGATCGATTATTGCTAAGGTCAACAATCTCTCCCTTTTTGATTTTGACAAACTTATTTTGAGTTTGAGAATAATATAAAGTGAAGTGTGTGGTAATTGGAAATAAAATGTTTACTCCCCCTAAATTTATGCATATTATAAATATAAGGAGTAAAAAAAATTGAAGGATAAATATATTTCTTTATTTCTTCGCCTATTTGGCATGATAAGAAATATAAATTTTAAGAATTATCAATGAATACTTGACAAACTATTTAAGAAATGGTAAAAGAAAAATTTTACATGATAATGCATCACAAAAATAGTACATATAGCATTTATGTTGAAGCTTAACAAACTTAACTATCACATGATCATGTAAACCTTAGTTCTAAAGGAAACAAAAGACTAAGAACTAAAACAATGAAAATAAGGATTGAAAAAATCAAAGAAGGTATGACCATCTAGCCAAAGTATCATATATATACACATATAAAACAAAATAAGCAAAATAAGGTCTTTTGCATGGAGAAAAATATGATAACATGATCATTAATTAACACAAAGGTAGCCACATTTTACAATGCATATAACACATAACAAGGAAATAAATAATAATAAATAATAAGCAAACTCAAATTTTTCTCCCCCTTTGTTAAAATAAAAAAGAATTAAATAAAATATAATATAATTAAGAAAAATAAAATTGCATTAATAAAAATAAGAGGAATACAATGATATTTAAAATATCAATTGTAAACAAGACAGAAACATACAACCATTGGCTCATAAACTGAAAGAAAACAAAAAATAAACCAAATGTAAACTGACATAAAACAGACTTAAACATAAACTAGCAGCTCAAAGCTTAGAAATGGAAAATATATTGAAAACAAACCAAACAGAAACTGACGAAAAATAAATAAAGACACATAAATAAAAATAATTCAAACATATATAAATGCATGACAATTAAAAAATATTTTAACAATTAATTTATTGAAATGGCTTCAATAATTAATTAATTAATTAAAATTAAGATCATAATCAAAACATTTATCAAATACACTTAATCCAAGGTACTAAACAATCAAACCAATATATAAGCACAACATGATTTCACATGAAAAATCTTGAAATCAAACAATCTAACCATCAATTAAGTAATTGAACATGCAATCAAGATAAACTAGAACCATCTATCATGTCAAGTTAATGCTTAATGAAGTTCAATCTCTCTTCATTGAGAGGTTTGGTGAATATATCTACAAATTGCCTATTTGTATCAACAAATTCAAGTGAGATATCACCAATTTGAACATGATCACAAAAGAAATGATGTCTAATGTTTATATGTTGGTTCTAGAATGCTGAATAGGATTCTTGCTATAGTTTATAGCACTTGTATTATCACATTTGATTGGAATGATATCAAGTTTAATGCCATAGTCCATCAATTGTTGTTTTTGCCACAATACTTGTGAACAACATAAACTTGCAACAACATATTCTGCTTCTGCAGTGGATAAGGTAACCGAAACTTATTTCTTGCTAAACCAATAGACTAAACATTGTCCTATCTGGTAAGCTACCGGCAAAATCTACATATGAATAGCTAATTATTTTTAAGGATGAATTTCTAGGATACCAAAGTCCTAAATGCAAACTTTCACTTAAATACTTGAAAAATTTTTTTATTACATTCAAGTGGGATTCCCTAGGACTAGACTGAAATCTAGCACAGAAGAAAGTAGCAAACATAATATCGAGTCTACTAGCAGTTAAATAAAGAATGGATCTAATCATACCTCTAAATCGTTTTTCATCAACCGGGTTGCCATTCTCATCCTTTTTGAGTTTGGTTGTTGTGCTCACTGGAGTTTTGCTTGCTTTAACTCCATCCATCCCAAAATTTCTAAGAATATCTCTAGCATACTTGGTTTGATTAATAAAAATCCCATCTTTACATTGCTTAATTTGTAGTCTAAGAAAGAATTTCAGTTCTCCCATCATGCTTATTTAAAATTCTCCTTACATTGGTTTTAAAAGTTTCTCACACAAGTAATGATTAGTAGCATAAAAAATAATATCATCAATGTAAATTTGAACAATTAATAAATCATGTTTGGACTTATTTATGAAAAGAGTTGTAACAACTTTTCCTTTAGAGAAACCTTTCTCTAATAGAAAGTTACTTAATCTTTCATACCAAGCTCTTAGAGCTTGTTTCAATCCATATAATGCTTTTGAAAATTTAAATACAAGGTTTGGAAAATCAAAACTTTCAAAACTACTAGGTTGTTCAACATAAACCTCTTCTTCAATAAAACCATTTAAAAAGGAACTTTTAACATCCATTTGAAAAAGTTTAATATCCATGTATGATGTAAATGCAAGTAGCATTCTAATAGATTCTAACCTTGTAACGGGGGCAAATGTTTCATCATAATCAATGCCTTCTTCTTGATTATAACCTTTAGCTACTAGTCTTGCTTTGTTCCTAGTTATGATACCTTGTTAATTCATCTTATTTCTAAACACCCATTTGGTGCCTATAATAGGATAAAGTTTTGGTCTAGGAACCAAAGTCCAAACTTTGTTTCTCTCAAATTGATTTATCTCTTCTTGCATAGCAAGGACCCAAAATTCATCACACAACGTATCATCAACATTTTTGGGTTCAGTTTGAGAAGTTAAGGCTAAATTAACAATAGCCTTAAGTTTAGAATGAGTTGTCACCCCTTGTATAGTATTACCAATGATGAGGTCTTAAGGATATGATTTCTTGAATTTTCAATCCTTTGGAAGATCATCCTTCAAGGTAGGTTGAGATACTTCCTCATCTTCCCCCTTTCTAGGATTTTCAAATTCTAAAGGTTTGTCATTATTTTCTTCTTGATTTTTCTCTTACACAAGATCACCTATATTATCATCAATACTACAAATATCCTTACTGAGATCAAGTGAGTTTGATTTATCAAAAACAACATGCATTGATTTTTCAACTACTAGAGTTCTTTTATTAAAAACTCTATATGCTTTACTAAAGGTGGAACGGCCTAGAAAAATTCCTTCATCGGCTTCAGAGTCAAATTTTCCAAGATTATCCTTGGTATTTAATATAAAGCACTTGCAACCAAATACTCTTAGATATGAGATTTTGGGTTTTCTATTGTTCCAAGCTTATAAGAAGTTTTATTTAAAATTGGTCTTTTGAAAACTCTATTTAAAATGTAGCAAGATGTGTTAACGACTTTCGCCCAAAAGTATAATGGTAAGTTATACTTATGAAGCATTATTCTAGCCATTTCCACTAGAGTTCAATTTTTCCTTTCAACTACCCCATTTTGTTGAGGAGTTCTAGGAGATGAAAACGTTTATCAAATACCATTTTCACTACAAAAGGTTTTGAAAAATTTATTTTCAAATTCAGTTCCATGGTCACTTCTAATGGAAGTAATGCAAAAACCTTTTTCTTTTTGAACTCTTTTGGTAAAATTTTCAAATGCATTAAAAGCATCATTCTTATGAGTAAGAAAACACACCCAAGTGAATCTAGAGTAGTCATCAACCAATACATATGCCTAGTGCATTCCACCGAGACTAGCAACTCTAGTTGGTCCAAACAAATCCATATGTGTAAGCTCAAGTAGTCTACACTACATTCTTGAGCTTAAATGAAGACTTGGATTATTTTCCCTTTTGACCAGCATTACAAGGTTTATCCTTAGTGAATTCAAGTTTTGGTAAACCAATCACAAATTCATGTTTATAAAAATCATTTAATAGCTCAGAATTTTCATGTCTTAACCTTCTATACCATGTCCATGTGTCATGAGAAATAGCCATCAAACATTTAATATCCGTATTATCAATTTTATTCAAATCAATAACATAGACATTATCAACTCTTTCACCACTAAAAGTTACCTTATCTTCATCAAGACTACTAACAAAGCAAATCTTAGGATAAAAAGTGACTTTATTTCCCATATCACATAATTGACTTATACTAAGCAAATTATGTTTAAGACCATCAACAAGCAATACATGATGTATAGATAAGGATTGAGAATTACCAATTTCTCCAATGCCAATAATCTTTTCATTTGCATTGTCCCCGAAGGTAACATGTCCTCCATCCTTAGTATCAAGCTTGTTGAATTGCCCTTTATCTCTAGTCATGTGTCTTGAACATCCACTATCAAGATACCAACTGCTTTTTGCTCTTATGGACTTCAAGCACACCTACATATTATAATTTACACATTCTTTTAAACCCAAATGTTTCTTGGTCTAGGTTGGTTAGTCTCAAAGTAATCCACAGGAAGCAAGTTTAAGTCCAATTTTCTATAGAAGCACACATTGCTAGAGTGACCTTTGGTCATGCAATAGAAACACTCAACATTAGCAAATTTATTTTTCCTAGGATGATGTGTTTTCCTAGAGCGTTAAACATGCCTTGTACGTTGTGGTGGTGAGTGTTTTCTATAACTCTTTTGAGTCATAGAGTGAGACATGCATTGATAATAACAATGTGTATTTTAATAGGTTTGTATGACATGTCGGTCTATGTGCATTATGTTGTGTAACATGCTTATGAGTGTTGTGTCTAGTATACATGTAAGCATGTTTAGGTTGAGGTGCCTGTGAGCGACTGAGGCAAATTTTGAGGATTCCAAGGGACATGGCAACTTTGCCGGATGGGACATCCATTCTGTTTTCAGGATAGGGACAAATGATTAGTCTTGGGGGGAAATGAGATGCTTTGTGTTTAAAGTCACCACCTGGTTTTTTTAAAACCAGGAAAAGATGAAAAGGACGGCATCGGGTAACTCAACGAGTATCGTCCCCAGCAGAGATTCTGAGCCCGGGAGATCCCATCTACATTTTAACTATTTCTCATTATAATACTCAATATATGGCTACCACAACACCCTAGTTTTAGTAATGACAGTTGATATATATGCATTCACATAAGCACGTTGATAATAACAAAAATTATGAGAAATTCAGCATAATTATTTACAAGGCCTTCCTAGTAAATACATTTGTAAAAGGAAAACAAGATTGCATAAATGTAAATCTAGTCCTCATCTAGAAAACACCTGCATGAAGAGGTTAACACAACTATGTGCAATTCCATCTATTCATCCACTTGGACAGTATATAAGCACAACAGAGATGATTGATGCATCATGAATGATTAAACAGATGCTTGTAGTTTATACTGCTATAGGAAATATTATAAAGCATTTCTAAATGATGAGATAAATAGTAAATAATGATGCTTGCATCATTGGACCGCAATATTGAAGCTTTAGCTTAGGCAAGGAGCTTTCGTGTTTATTGAATACATATTGATGCAAAATGATGATTTATTATGAGCAAAACAAAGCAGAGATTATTCAATCAGCATGCAAGTTGCCAGTCTCATCATAACAATTTCTAAAATACTAGCTTCAATAAAGTAAAATGCAAAATAGTAAAATAAACATGCAAAAATGATTATTTGGTCCTCAAATTTGATTGAGCTTGTTTTTGATTTTTTGAAGCTTTACCTTCACGGGATTTTCAAGCTTTCCTCATCGAGAGGCTGAAAATGACGTGTGTAATGCAAATTCATATACCTTTGAAGTGTGCTCTAACAAAGATGAGGGTGGGTCTGGTTTAAAAGTGGTATAAAAATCCTACAAAAAATGTAGAAAGTGGGCTAAAAGTGTGTGAATTGGGACTCCTGAGTCTTCAATTTGACAATGTTTCAGTGTGTGTGTTTTTTTGGCTCTTGCCTCTCTCTAGCTCCGCCGATTCTTTCTCGACTCTTGCCTTATCAAAATGGGAGGTGGAGACCCCGATTTATAGGGAAAAATGCCTAGAAATGCGTGAAAAGTAAGCAAAATGTGCGTGATCACGCGCTCTTGCGCATGTCATGTGACCTTCCCGGGCTCTGTTTGTGCTGTTTTAAGGATGTTTTTAGGGTTTTTGGACCTTCCAAACGTGTTTCTGATGTCCGTTTTGTCAAAATTGGCTTCCATTTTCACATGTGAGCAAAATGTGTTCAGGTGTGATCACGCGCTATAAATTTGCTCATGCACAACTTCTCAGGGTTATGTGCACTATTCTAGGGTCACTTCCAAAAGTTTTTAGGGCTTATAGATGCATTTATGATGTCCGTTTTATCAAAATTAGCTTTTGATTTTCATAAAATTGAAATTCGATCTCATAAGCTGAACACTGGTATGATGAGTTGCTCATTTTGAGCAACGTTTTCTTGAAATGAGCGACTTACCACTTTGATAATTTATAGTTCATGAAATCAGGGAGCAACTTAATGATTTGGAGGTTAATTTTTCTCTTTGAAGGCTTAGTTTGGTTTTTTCAGGCTCAGGACACACTTCAGAGGCAGTACGAATGAACAGACACTTGTCATGTTCGAAGGAATGTTTTCAGCATTAGACCTTTTTGGGGACATTCAAAATTTGATGTATGACAGTTGCCCCCTGGTTTACATTTGTTGTATAGTGCTCTAGTACTAATGTCAATACATGTTAAGCAAATGCAGAGATGCAAAAACAGTTTTGGGAAGAGGTACTTACCTGATGGTGTGCCGTTTGGTCAGGCTTATCGTTGTTTGATGTTGTTTCATTTGATTGGTAGAGCAACTGCTTCTTTGTGTGCCTTGCAATTCCCTCAGGTGAAGCAACATGATGCTTTCATAACTTCCTTAGGTATCAATGCAAATGCTATTAAGCAGATGAGATGCTACCAAGCAATTGAAAAATTCTTCTAAATGAAATGCAACTAAGCAAATATGATGTTTCTAAGTAAATGGAATGCTTCTAAGTAATGAAATATGGATGTGATGCTTCTAAGTAGATGGAATGCTTCTAAGCAGATGCGATGCTTCTAAGTAGATGGAATGCTTCCAAGCAGATGAGACGCTTTTAAGCAGATGAGACGCTTCTAAGTAGATAAGATGCTTCTAAGCAAATGAGATGCTACTAAGCAAATGAGATGCTACTAAGCAGATGAGATGCTTCTAAGCAGATAACGTGCTACTAAGCATATGAGATGCTTCTAAGAAAATGAGATGATTCTAAGCAGATAAAATGCTACTAAGTATATGAGATGCTTCTAAGTAGATAAGATGCTTCTAAGCAGATGAAGTGCTACTAAGCATATGAGATGCTTCTAAGCAGATAAGATGCTACTAAGCAGATAAGATGCCTCTAAGCAGATAACGTGCTACTAAGCATATGAGATGCTTCTAAGTAGATAAAATGCTTCTAAGCAAATAAAATGCTACTAAGCATATGAGATGCTTATAAGCATATGAGATGCTTATAAGTAGATGAAAAATGCTTCTAAGCAGTGAAAACGCTCCTCAGCAAAAAAATGCTACCGAGTAGTGATGATGTCATCATTTGTCGTGTTTCTAGTGTGATTTTGTGACGTGTCAATTGTGATAATTGTCGATGCAATATGCTTATGTTATATGTGCTTCACCTTTCTTTTTTTTTGAATGACTTTCTGAGACAGTTATGTCAAATGCAGTGTCCTAAAACATACAATGCTCATGTTTGCATGATTTGTGCACATTTTTTGTGCACTTTTTTAGTAAAATACAAGTTTGGGACCCTAGGACTGCTTGTACGAGGGTCTCGGTGTGTGTAGATGTGAGTTTCAGAGCCTGTAAGGCTCAGAAGAGCCCGTGATCACGTGCCTGAGGCGCGCAATCACGCACTTTAAGGTGTGCCCGACGTCTATAAAACGAACTCATTTTCTAGTTTAATGTGATTTTTATCTATTTTTTGACCTTCTATAAGCCTTTTTTAAGTTTTTTGAAAGTGCTTTTCTTTTGTTGTTGTTCTGTTATTTTACAGAGTATGGGAATTATGGACTTCCCTCCTATTCTTGAGGATCTTGGTGACTTTAACAGTGTGAATACTGCTTGTTTTCTTTTAACTTGTTTGCTTTGGAGGATGAAGGTTGTTCTCAGGCTGACTGGTGCAAGGACCTTTACTGCTGGAACTATAATGCTACCAGGACCACTGGTGGAGCCTCTTCTCATCCACCTCGACTTTCTTAGGGAGATCCAGTTCCCGTTGTCTATAGCCTGGAGACTCATGCTTGGACTATTCATCATCAACCGATTAGTTTTACTTATTGTAGCTCTAGCTGTTTGCCTTAGCACTTATTATATGTGTTGCTCCGATTTCAGTAATCATTGTCTATATAGCTCTAGCTAATATGTATTTTACCTCTTGCTGTTTGATGTTAGCACTTGCTATAGTTTTAGCTCTTGTTGTAGCTCTTGATGTTGTCTAGCTCTTGCTTGTTCGATATTAGCACTTGTTGTAGTTTTAGCTCTTGCTATAGTGTAGCTCTTGTTGTCTGATGTTATTGTTTGTATAGCTCTGGCTGTCTGATCATAGCACTCACTGTTTATATAGCACTAACTATCTTATTTTACTATTTGTGCAGCTCTAGCTGTTTAATCATAACACTTATTGTTTATGTAGCTCTAGTTGTCTTATTATAGCACTTGTTGTTCATGTAGTACTTGTTGCAATGTAGCTCTTGCTATAGTTTAGCTCTTGCTGTAATCTAGCTCTTGCTATAATTTAGCTCTTGCTGTAATTTAGCTCTTGCTGTTGTTTTAACTCTTATTGTAGTGTAGCTCTTGTTGTTTGATGTTATTATTTGCGTAGCTCTGGCTGTTTGATCATAGCTCTTACTATTTATGTAGCTCTAGCAATCTGATTGTAGCACTTATTGTTCATGTAGCACTTGTTGTAGTGTAGCTCTTGCTCAGGTTTAGCTCTTGTTGTGATCTTGCTCGTATTGTAATTTACCTCTTACTATAATCTAGCTCTTGCTATAATGTAGCTTTAGCTCTTGTTGTAGTTTTCCTACAAAGATGCGAAAAGAGATGTTTTAGTATTTGATAAAATATTGTAACCGATTTACCTTTTGGTTGCAGTCCTCTAAGCCTGTCATACAGCTTCCTGGTAGCTTCAATAATGTTAGCTCGTATTATCAGGGTCTTCCTCCGTGTGTGAAGTAGATGGTTGTTGAGTTGTGTTAACTCTGAGTAGTTAGCTAGGTGTTTCTTGTTCTATCTCTTGTGTGTCATTATCTTCCTGAATGCCTCTGGCACTATCTTCTTGCAGTTGTTACATGTCCTTAGGAACTTGAGAAATCTGCTGAAGTATAGTTAGGGTACAGCTGCTTTTACCCACATGTATTCTGGTCTAGATGCAGCTTGTAAAGGATGCTCGCACGTTTGTAGCTGCTTGTTCGTGTTGGATGTAAGTGTGGTCTCTTGCTTTTGAATTATTACGTCTTTGATTGTTCTGACTCCTTTCTTTTTTATAGGTTTGGGCTTACAAGTTTAGGGTGTTTCCTCATCCCACTATTGAGTGCTCGCCTGAGAGTGGATTTCCACGTCTTCCACGATGGATTAGGAGGACTTTTGGTTTGATCGAGAGTCCAACAGAGGCGAAGGGTCTCTTGAGTAGATTGGCCCATAGTCAGGTACGGCGTATTTTGATTTTGCTTTACTTATTCTTTGGAAATTCTTTTGCTTATGTGTTTCTTGGGTAAATTTTTCCATGCTGGTGGATGGAGCGACAGGACTAGTCGATTAAGATGGGGGTGGCTTAGCGCTTGACACAGAGGAGGGTCTCGTTAACAAGGTGTGGTATCTGGTTGAGCGGGTTTATCACTGGTAGGATAGACCATTTATGAGGAGAGTTCCTGTTGCTCCCCCTAGGGATATATTGTGGGGTCGAGGGCTTGTTGAAGAGGAGCTTGACAATGCTGAGAGAGGGTATCCCCTTGAGGATTTCCTAGAGGGAGCTCATTTCTCTTATATGATGACTCTGGTGCCATAATTGATTAATGTTGTGGCCAATGAATTTGTTACTCCTCCACCTCCTCAGGCGAATCCTTCGCAGCCTTTGGGTTCTAGAGCTGGGACTTCATGGTCATCCTAGGGTCATTTTGCTTCTAGGGTAGCATCTTCTAACCCGGTATACTTCTAAGCTGTGTTTTTTTAATTTTCATGTAAGCATGCAACAAACTTTGTTAGTATTAAACGGTAAATGGCATGAGTTATGAGAGTTTTATTCGTAGAATTCTGGACGTCGTCGAAGGAGGTCAGGTTCCTTTCATTTTGACAAGAAGAGTGGCCCTAGGACTGAGGGGATGCAATATGCCAGTGGTGTGGGATCTAGTGGTGCCATTCTTAGTGATTTTGTGAGTGGCATTTTTGATGTTGTACGGGTTGGCAGTCACAGGAGCGGGAGCTCAATTCTCTTTACCCAGAGCGGGTACACCACTGTCAAATGTAGTGCCTGCAGACGCTACTCATGTTAGTCTCTTGACTCCATGAGGGTTTTCTCTATCCTTGATTTGTATGTTATCCGATCTTTTTTGCTCTGCAGGTGCCTGTTTCTACTGCTCAATCTTGGTACATTGCTACAATTAATGCGCAGGAGTATTTCATGAAGTTCACTAGTGCGCAAAGCATACTACTTCCTTCTTTTATTGATTTGTACCTATTTTATGCAAATGCATGTGTTTTTATGAATGTATGAGATGTGATTCATGATGTTCATCTAATGTAGAGTGAGTACATCCTTATTTTTCATGAGTGGGAGAGGGAGCAAGCATTGTATCACGAGTAGATTGATCAGTTGTATGTACGACTTGCAACTTTTGAGATAGATGCAGAGGATGCAGAGCCCAGCTCGGATGACAAGGATGCTTGACTGGATTCAGCTCTTACTTTTGATAGCACCTATAGCCGATGTATTTGTTTTTAGGTGGCTAGGTATAGGCTTTTGGCTATGGTTGTCTAGTGTTGTATTATTTTCTTGAGATTATGGACTCAGGGTGTTGTATTTAGGCATTTGTCCCATATGTTGTATTCTGTACTGATGGCTGCTATTGTTGTACTCTGGATTGACTGACTTGTATGTTTCTGATTATGACATTTGTTCATATGATTGTGACTATTCTGTCTAATAATCATGCTTCGTCTACCTCTTTATTTTATTTTTCCCTCTTTTGCATAGGGCGTCTCTTTTCAGGGCTCTTCGCGCCTATCTGGCTATATTTTCTTTTCTTCCCTCTTTTACCTAGGGTGTCTCTTTTTAGAGCTCTCCGCACCTAGCTGGGGTTTTTTTTTTTAAGGTTTGACGATAGTGGCTGAAGACGAGATAATGAAACAGGTAAGAATTGCAAAGCATGTAATGAAAATATGCAAATTGTACTTAGCATACTAAATGAATTCAGATGATAATGATGTATTGCATTTCCTCAAATGTACTTACATGATTTGACAAGCATTTGCATATTTACTGAATACATTTAAGAAAAGCACAATTGCATTTATGCAAATTCGAATCGACAGTACCCCTATCCTTAGTCAGCCT
Source organism: Mallotus repandus (assembly GCA_949671775.1). Lineage (NCBI taxonomy): Eukaryota > Viridiplantae > Streptophyta > Magnoliopsida > Malpighiales > Euphorbiaceae > Mallotus > Mallotus repandus. The sequence goes on along the minus strand of CATIWM010202845.1, from coordinate 5,942 downwards.
TTTCATATTTTCTAACTAAGTATTTTCTCTCGTTTCCCTAACTTTTGCCTAGTTCGCCCTTTCAGATTTTCAATCTAGCGAGAAATCCCTTAATTTTTTCCTGAGCTGCCTTTTTTCAGTTTTTAACTCAACAGGGTTTTTTTTTTTTTGTATTTTCTCTAGACATAGTACTTCTTCAAGCAATCTGTGTTGGTAGGCTCAGAGAACTCATTTCCTTCAAAATCCATCAGCTTGACAGCTCCTTTTGATAGCACGGTTTTAACCATATATGGGCCTTCCTAGTTTGGCCTAAATTTCCCTCTAGGGTCTGAGACATTCTGTTTGGCTTGCTTTAGCACCCAATCTCCTGCTTTCACACTCTTGTGTTTGACTTTCTTGTTAAAGGCTCTAGCCAATCGAGCTTAATATAGCTACATATGATACAGTGCTTTGAGTCTCTGACTGTCTAAAGTAGTGAGGCTATCATGCCTTTTGTTGAGCCCATTGTGCTTCGGGTAGTTCGGATTCAATTGCTATTCGAAGTGATTTGATTTCCATTTTCACTGGGAGTACTACTTCGGATCTGCATACAAGTGAGAAAGGAGTGGCTCCTGTTGAATTTTTTACTGTTGTTTTGTATCCCCACAACGCATATGGTAGTCTATCTGCCCAATTATGGTAAGTCTAAGTCATCTTTGACAAGATCTTTTTGATGTTTTTGTTTGTAGCTTCAACCGCCCCGTTTGCTTATAGACGGTTAGAGAGAATTTATGATGTTCCACCTTATAACTCCTTAGTAATTCCCTCACTTCCCTTGGAACTGAACACCATTATCTGAAACTATGTGATGGGGAATCCCATATCGATAGAATAGGTTCTTTTTCATGAACTTTGCCACTTATTTTGCTCCCAGTTTTGCATATAATTTTGCTTCAACCCACTTTGTGAAGTAGTCAATTGCGACTAGGATAATCCTATGTTCGTTCGAGGCTGTTGGGTGAATTTCTTTGATTATGTCTAACCCCCGTACTGAGAAGGGCCATAAAGAAGAGATAGAATATAGCTCTGTTAGAGAAAGATGGCTGATGTCCCCATGAATTTGGCACTTGTGGCACCTTCTTATAAATTTAATGTAGTCTTCCATCATCGTTATCCAGAAGAACCCTTGTTTTATTAATTTCTTAGTTAGGATGGCACCATTCATGTGCAAACCATAGACACTCTCGTGTACTTCTTCCACTGCACTAGTAGCTTTTGTCTCATCCAGACATCTGAGTCGCATCCTGTCTAAAGTTCTTCTGTATAATACACCCTGGTGTGATGTGAATTTTAATGCCAGTTGTCAGATGACTACCTTATCTTTTTTGACTGCTTTCTTAGGGTAAATTCCCTTTGTGAGGTATTGTTATATATCATAGAACCAGGGCTTGTTGTCTGTTTTTGTTTCTACTATTCTGAAGCATTTGTGACTGGGTTGCTCTGATTAGAGTAGGATTAGAGGCTTCATCATTATTTTGGCCTGTCCTTCCTATACTGATGTTAGGGAAGCGAGTGTGTCTGCCATTTAGTTATGGTTTCTAGGGAGATGGATGAATTTGCATCTTTGGAAAGATAAGTCGAGCTGCTACAGGTAGCTTAAATACGGCCTCAAGTATTGTTCTTTCAGTTCCCATTCTACTATTGTCTAATTGATTACCAACATAGAATCCCCAAATATTTCAACTTCTATCACTCCCAGAGCTATCAAAGCTTCCATGCCAAGTGCACATGCTTCATATTCTGCCTCATTGTTCGTAACTCTAAATGCTAGCTTCTTAGCAATTGGCACCACTTCTCCTTTTGGTGTTAGGAGTATGATCTTGACTCCTGCTCCGAATTGGTTAACTGCTCCGTCAAAGTACATTCGCCATCCTTACACCTCGATGGTCGTGCTGAGGTCATCTAGGAAGTCTAGTTGAATTTCTTCTAAATCTGGATTTGGGTTGAGGGCTAGGAATTCAATAACTGCTCTCCCTTTCACTACCTTTTTAGTCAGATACTGCACATCAAATTCTGTGAGTAGAATGAGCCACTTGGCGAGTTTTGCCATTAGGGATGGAGCTTCATAAAGATGCTTTATAGGATCCATTTTGGACACAGCTTGAATCTTGTATAATTGAAAGTAGTGTATGAGCTTCTTCATTGCCTATACCATTGCTAGACATATCTATTCGACTTGACTGTACTTTTCCTCATAAGGCAGCATTTTCGTGCTTAGGTAGTAAACTGCATGTTTTGCTTTCCATTCTCCCTCTTGGGATAGCATTGCACCGATTACATTCCCTTCACTGGCTAGGTACAAGGTTAATGGCAACCCATAACTGGGTGGTTTTAGAACTGGCAAATTGGATAAGTAATTTTTTCTTTTGTCAAATGCTAACTGACACTATTTGTTCCATATGACTGGCTGATCTTTTCTCTAACCACTCTGGATAGTCTACCACCTTTAGGAACTTAGCCTCGATATACTTTTTGATGTCTTCTTTTACCAATTGGGCCCATTCTAGTTTGAGTCTTCTCAGCTTCTACTTTACCCTTCTTTGGTGGGAATGTAGTGTTGAACGATGTCTCTATCATGTCGGGCACATATGTCTAAGTAAATACTTTTAAATATTTTATTAATATTTTTTCAATCTCTCTCCTCTCTTCAAGGGTAACATCTTTTAAAATATGCAAAATGTGTGGTTCCTTTTCTATGCCAATGTTAAATTGTTCAGTGCATATGGAATGAAAGTCAAATATGCAAGTATTTTTATCAATGCAATGCACACTACCATCAGAGAGGACATCGAACAACTAAGCAAAATTTGATTTCATTGCATTAACTTTAGAGTTCATTACATCATCAGTTTCCAATAAAGGAAAAGTACAGAGATCATCTCCAATAGTAGTGTCTTCAAACAGAATGTCGTCAATGTTTGATTTAAGGATGGCAGCAACCTCCTCACAATCGAGGGTCTTAGTCTTAGATTCTAGTCTCAAATTCTTCATCAGCCTATCAACATCAATCTTAGTGATATCTTCTATTAATGGGGGCGCTTTCCATTAGCAGAGTCAATAACATCTCTAAAGATTTCAAAGCCAGGTTTCTCAACCCCTTCCTTTTCCTACTTCTTTATCTATCCCCGGTAGACCTCAGTTGAGCCTTCTGGAGTTAAAGAGGTGAACTTCAAGTTCCAATGTCCTTCTTAAGATCATACCCCAAGCCATATCTACTAGTTTGTCCTCAGAAATTAGGGAATTTTATGACTACAGTGTACCTTCCACCCAATCCAGTTTCGGGCAGATATTGCATTTTTTCATCATTGCAGCAACCTTTGGGTTGACCCAATCTTCATGGATTATGGAGATCTGGAAGCCTGATGGCACTATGTTCAAGCAAGCGATGATGTTGTTGGTTTCAACTGGAAAGGTGACAACTTTATCCTTGAGCGGGAATTTGATCTTCTAGTGTACGATAGAAGGTATGCCTTCTAATGGATAGAACTAAGGCCTCCCCAATAGCAGGGCAAAGGTTGGAGGGATGTCTAGGATAGTGAACTCTGCTACTGATTCGATATCTCCCGCAGTGACTACTGCTTTGAAAGTCCCTACGACTAGCTTTTTAGAGTCATCATAGGCTTGGATAATCATGTTAGATTCCTCTAGATCTTCAACATTCATTCTGAATTTATGTAACAGCCTCAGGGGGAAATCATTGATGGCAGATCTGTCATCTACTATAACACATGAGGTCTTCTTAGATCTGACTATTGCTTATATGAACAGAGGATGATTATGGACCCTTTCTTTAGGGGGCAGATCTTCATCTGAGAAGGTTATTGCATTAGTATGAGCTTTCATTAAAGAAGTTATCATCTCGTAAGGCGAAGCATCGGTGGTGATCTTTGCATCATCAAGAGCCCTGACTAGAGCATCTTTGTGCTTCTTAGAGCCCATGAGCAAATCCTTAATACTGGCTTGTGCTTAAGTTTTCTTAAGCTGCTTAAGAACCTAATTATCGTCTTCCTTAGTCGAAGCCACATCATTTGGCATTTCTTTCCCCTTGGAGTCATCCTTTTCCTTTTCAAGGGGTTGGTAGACTCTTCCACTGCGAGTTATGTGATTAACCGAGGGTAAAGGCTTTTTAGTTATCTGCTTTTTATTGTGTGGTGTCTCTTGACTGGTTGCTTTTGCATTATTATCCTAGTTCCAGATAATGATCTTAGAGTCATCATGTTCATAGGTATCTGTGCCTTTTTCTTCATTAGAGTCATACCAAATGTCAATTCGTATGACTTGCAGGTTTAGACACTAGATGATCCCAGTCATTTCATCTTCTTCATCAAACTCTTCTCCCTATCCTAAGGGCACTATATCCTCTAGAAGTACATGAGTTATTGAAGGTACACTGTACTTGACTTTGTTGAATTTTCTAGATGGCTGGCCCAATAGATCCCATAGTTCAGGTTTGTCTTGCTCGGCTTTGAGGTTTTCGTCTGCTTCATATGGATAAGGGCAGTCAATTACTTCACTATTCATAGGAAAGGTTGTATCTTTAGCTCTCCTTTGCATCATCAAGTGGGGAGTGAATGACTCGGGGCATCAAAATATATTCAAATATGAAAGGGTCTCATTCATCTTCACTAGAGTCATAACAGTCAAGAATCAGACTTAGGAGTTCATCTTTTAAGAACATTAAGAATTCTTTTTCTGCTCTGGCCTCTTGTTCTTTTGGGGTTTCTTGAATGGCTTGGATTGATTGTTTAGTAAAGGTTTTGGGCAGGCCATATGAGATTATGTTGATTGTTGGTGGAGGCATGGCTCGGTAATTTGGAAGGGGGTTGGTTTTGGCATTGGGTCGTCTTTCGGGATCATCAATCTTTTCAAAGTCGATGAGGCCTTGGATTGCATTCTTGAGAGTTTTGCCAGTATCAGTAGCATGGTCGGGCATTTAGTAGAAGTGACAAAATAGGTTCAACCCAAAGGATTCGGTAGTGGTTTTGGTTCTCTTCGTTATAAGAGGTTCTTTTGTTGGAGTCTTTGGAAGACCTTGGATAGTGGGAGGTTAAAGTTGGAAAATATTCTAGGTGGTTTATTAATGACATTAACAGATGGTGGATTGAAAGTTTCTGGTTGAATTTGGTTTATCTCGGTGGTTCAGGTGAAGGTGTTTTGGTTTTACGTGTTGGTTTGAGTGTTTCGGCAGAAAGTGTTTCTGGGTTGTTGGGTTTCCTCATCTTCAATTCTCTTTCTGACTTCATGAAGTGCTCTGAAATTAGGGTAGTGGGCAAAGATCATATGTTTCCTGAAATGGGGAAGTGATCCCTTGATTATCAGCTCTATCTACTCATCCTCTGGAGGACGGTTTCTCATTTTGACAGCTTTAGCTCACCATCTTGCAACATATTCAGAGAAAGATTCACTAGACTTTTATTTCATAGTTTCCAAATCTCTGTGGGTTATATCCAACTGAGTGTTGTATTCATACTGCTTGATGAAATTCTGAGTCAACAGCAACCAATCACTCTTGATTTTATCCTCAAGGTCAAATAACCATGCTCTTGGTCCTTCTTCTAACGATGTGAAGAAGAATCAGACAATCTATGATTCTTTAAGCTTAGTAGCAACCATAAAGGTGGTGTACTGCCTTAGATGGACCCTAGGATCCCTAGTCTCATCAAACTTAGCAAAGTTTTGCAATTTGAAATCATCAGGAAGCGGTTCATCTTTGAACAGAGCTAAGCCAGTGAAGCTTTTAGACTCACGAGGATCCTTGTGTAGACGGCGAGATTTAGCGCGCGCCCAAGTTTATTGCAATCGCGACACTGTTTGAGCTCAGGGCTCTAGGGAACACACTAACCATTGTCACAAAGACATGGCGTGGAGATGAGGAGTCGCCACCCAGGGTAATAACTGGGACAAATAGAGAGTGGTGGTAACTC
>CATIWM010202762.1:0-13811 GCA_949671775.1 Mallotus repandus | reverse complement strand
TGGAGGTTGTGGTGGTAGTGGAGGTGGTGGAGATGGTGATGATGGTGGTAGTGGAGGTTGTGGTGGTAATGTTTGTTGAAAATATTGTAATCAATGTTAAAAGAAAAATTTAGAAAACTTCTGTTATTAGTTTTCTAAAATGTTTTATAATTTGAAAAATATGGAAAATAGTTTTATAGTTTTCTAAAGTTAGAAAATATCATGACTAAACAACAATTTCTATTTTTCAGTTTTCTTGAAATTTTTTTTTGAAAAACATGCATTGTTTTCTAAAACTAAACATGCCTTTATGTTTCCCACCAAGTGGAAGTGGCATTGCTAGCTTTCCTTCCGTATATCTCTTATTGCAGAAAAGGACGTTAACTACCACAGCAAAGACGGACTTCTGGCTGTTATTAATTGCAAATTGAAATTGTACAAAACTGTTCTTAAATTATATATTTAAGTTAAAGTTTAGACTTAAAAATGTTCTTAATATATGTTAAAAAAATTTTAAAGTTAAAGTTTAAACGTAAAATTTATATATTTTCTTATATACTTTTCCCCTTTTATAAAATTTTTAAAAAAAACTAATTGTCATATTTATTATATATTAATAAATAAATAAATAAAATATGCCTTTAGTTCTAACTGCATGGCATTACTGTATCATACTTTCCTATTGATTTTGTAGAATGTTTTTTTCTTGAGGATTTGAGATAGTATATATCCATTCTAGTGAAAATAATATATATGAAAAATAAAGAGGTAATTACTATTTACCTTTATATTTTATCATATATATATATATATATAATTTCTACATTTCAAGAGAATCAAATATATATTCTTTTTTGTCAATATTCTTTTAAAATTACCGTCAATTAAATACAAAATGATAATTATATTCCTCAGCAAAGTATAAATATTTAAAATATTTTTATGGAGCATACAAATTTTGTATCATATACCATTATACTTAACATTTAACATTTCTTTCGTCACTCAAAATTCTCTAAATCCCACAAGATGTTCCAACCTCATTTTCTAGCCAAGTGAAGTTTTGGAGCCTCACATGTCAATTTTTTTTTATAAACTTTTCCATCTCATTTTGTCTTTATATATATATATATATATTCTCCAATACCTTAAAGTATTTCTACCTTTGAAAAAAATTAATTTGAAAAAAAAAATTACAACATATTATATTAGGTTAACTGGTTATAAGTTTTAAAAAGATTACGGTTATGATTTAAAATCTAAATTAAACATTTGTTGTTCACCATATATTATTTTATGGTCAATCATAAATTGTAAAGTTAAGATATCAAATTAAATATATTTTTATATACTTTAGGAGATGATTTAAGTTAAACAACAAATCAATATATAATAAAAATAAAATTATTATATAACAGAAATTTCAATTGAGAAAATAGCAATTTTTATGATTAATTTAATTTTTTTTAGTTGTTAAACAAATATATATATATTTTTAATAGTGACATAAATATCACGTATGTAATGCATATGGTTAATACTATTTTTTAATGTAAATGAAGTCATATAGATTAATATTTTAAAAGCTGTTGATATCATAAATATAAAAGATGACTTGAATTAGGAAAATAACAAAATATAATGATCAAAATGATTTTATTGAAATTGGTAATGTAGTAAATAATTCTATACAATTTCATGTGAGTAGTAGAGATATTAACTTTATTATTATTTTCAAAAATTTTGATAAATCATATGGAAATAATTTTGAAAAATCTAACGAATAATATGAGAAAAATATTTAGAAATATAATTAATCTGCGTTATCAAATATGAATTTTTAAAACAATTGAAAAGTAGTATATAAAAATTTAATGAGATCTGAATTCAAATCAATTGAAGACGCTAAATAATTTTTAATGATTTAGTTGTAATATTTTATTTTTTTAACAAAATTGTACAATAATGATTTTTCTATGCAATTTGATTAAGTCTAAACTCAATCATTAATTTTTTACAAATAATATAGGCCCAATTGTCTAAAAAAAATGTTTTCAACTTGTTCACATTTTAATTTAGTTGATTTGAAACAAATATTTTTAACCAAACCAATAAAGTTAAATTTTAAATATTTAAATTATTAACCAAACTAAGTAACATTCAAGAATGTCAAAATTAAAAATATTTGAGTTTGATTAGGATAATTGATTTAGTATAGTTAAGTTTTAATTTTGTTAAAAATAATTTAAAAAACCGAACATTTTCAACTTGTTTCTATTTTAATTTAATTGATAAAAATAAATATTTTTAACCAAACCAATAAAATTAATTTTTAAATATTTAAATTATTAACCAAACTAAATAACATTCAGGAATATCAAAATTAAAAATATTTGAATTTGATTAGGATAATTGTTTTAATATGTATATAAAAGTAAGAAAATAAAAATATTAACCTGTCACTATTTTAAAAATGAAAAAATGAATTTTAGTTCTCACTATATATTTGTAATTTTATAGTACAATATTAATAAAAATATAATGACAACTATTTGTTTAGAAGCCACTAAAAGTTAAAAACATAAATGTTTTAAAAATTTCAAAATTTAGTATACTTTTTAAATAGTTTAAAATACAATTTACTAATTAGTAGAATAATTTTTTATTCAATTATAATATTTGCAAAGTATTAATTTGTTTAAAATATCTCTTTTCATATTTGATAATAGTTCAATCATATGAATTTTTCATTACTATGAATAATCTGGAATAATTATTATATTATTGATTCAATTTAATTTTCTTAGATTTTTTTGCATAATTCAAAACCAAATTAAAAATCTAGTTTAAAAAATAAAACGTAACCAAATTTCAACATTTTAAATCATAATATTTTATTTGGATTGAATTGGATTAATTTAATTTGGTCAATTTGAATTTTTTTTATAGTTTCACTAATTATTTTGCGACCTTAATATGTTTTTTTTTGTCAGTTCATCCCATTTTGGGAGATTGCAACAATTTCAAATACCGGTACAAAAACTAACTATAACTATTACAAATTAGGGAAAAGTACAAAAAAAAATCTTGTGGTTTGAACCCTAATAAACTTCCACCATGTGGTTTGAACCCTAACAAATAAGTACCCTGAGCTTCATTCCGTTAGCAAATAACAACAAATCAGCTGACGTTGCAGAGGGTATTTTCGTCTCATCACAATTCCTTTGGCAGAAGGTTGCCTCTCTCTCTCCCTTTGCTTTCTCCGCACTAAACACTTTGTCACACCCCGTCTCACATAGCTCGAGGTGGACGAGTAGTATCTCATCCCATCTTACATAGCCCGAGATGGACACTAAAGCTTACTCTTCTACATTATTCAAATCATTTTTAATAAAATTAAATAAACTTAATATTTATTATTTAGCTTAAGTATAAGTATGTATATAGATATAACTCGAGTTCACTTTGAAATAGTAGTAAAAATTAATTTAACAATAGTTTAGTATTCAATTTATAATAACATGTCCACAAAATTTTTAAACTTAAAATATACAATATTATGGACATAAAAATGAGAGCAACACCAGAGTAAGGTTGTTAGGCCAACCTTAATAATATATCTATACAACACCGGTATTGGGTGTCCACTATCAAATCCTGCTATCTGGAAAAATTAAAAAAAAAGAGTAAAATGAGTACAAAAATACTTAATGAATAGATATTACAAGCACCAAACAATTTATCTTAATTAAACATAATAAATACCTTAAATCCAAAATACTAGAGTATTCATAACCAAATTATAGTTCATTTAAGGCATCAAATCCAATTATGCTTTGATACATATTCAAAACTTAATCAATTAAATCACGTGCCTTTGCATACCTCAATACATAATTTAAATCAAAATATCAGTCACTTAAAACATTAAATCAATATTTGCTTTTAAAATTGTGCAAACACAACCAAGTCAAACACATGCTTTTATAATATCGATATAAACTTCCATATGTATTAACCAACCCTGTAGCAAACATCACAACCCGGCCATAACATACAGGCATCACAACTCATTCTCTAGGCACACTTGAAGGCTAACCCTTCGACTACATTAGCACATAACGACCCTTCTACATTCACCATCTGCAGTCAAGTGCCCTGTTGTTTATTGCACAATAACAACCATAAAAAATCTCAAATGTGCATATATCACCTTAGCACATTCATCAACTCACACAGGGTGGTAATACACAAAACCAAATGTCATTTCCATTGATAATCAATCAAAATATTGATATCACATTGTAGTTCCATAAAGAATTCCAAAATCAAATCATATCTTTTCATAATTCCAAGCAATAAAACCAGTTCAATTATAAACTCAATTAGATCATTAAGTAACTAAAATATTATCAAATCATATTTCAAAATAAAGAATATTATAGTATTGCCATCAACTTGCAAATTTAAAACCATTAGAGTTTCAAAGCTTGAAACTTAATCAAGTAATTTGAGGATCAACAAGCTGATTTAAAAAAACTCAAATATATCAATTAAGTTCATGAAACAACACCAAAAATCTCATTTCATTGTTGATATAAAAATATTCAAAGGGCTTGAACATCTACTCATCAAAATAGCCTACAAAACACACCCAATCAATTCACCGAATTGCTTAGTTTGCACCTCCATTTTTCTTGCCTTTTTCAGCACCTAAATCATAAAATGTATTTATAAATCATCAATATAACAATCTCATATACTGATCTAATTATGCAGCCCCCAAACTATATGCAAATTAATTTAATTCTGTAAATCAACTCCATTTATTCTAAAAAGTTATTTTTAAGTCTAACTTATAAATCATCAAAATCACTATTTATCACCGGAATCATTATTTATCGTCAAAATCACTATTTATTACCAAAAAACATAACATATGATAAAACCGAATATACCAAAATATTACTAACAACTAGTAGAACACAAAAATAGCGTCAAACAACCCAAAATATTCACTGAAAAATTAAATCTAAAAATAAAACCGAAATTACCTAAAAATATTCGCCAAATATTCTGCGAGTGTAGATCGGATGCGTGGTTAGTGGCTATAGACTTCTAGTAACGTGAGGAATGCAAAGGAACTAACCTTGTCGCCTGAAACCCGCCGGAACAGTGCAAATTTGAGAAATAATACCGACTGTACTTTCTAAATTTCTGAGCATTTTTAGATGGTTTCTCACAAAATAAAAGCTAGGCAAAGGTAGAAGAGGATGAGAAGAAGCTATAATTCAAATTTGGTATTAGTCGGAGGTCATTTGGGTGGCTAATAGAGAAGAGAAAGAGAATAAAAAATATATGGACTAAACTGGATATTTTGCATAAAAACTTCATTCCTTCTGCTTGCAGTCTGCGCGCACGTCAATTTATATAAAAATTTTATTGTTCACTTTATATATATATATATATATATATATATATAATTATAATAATAATAATAATAATAATAATAAAGATAGTAATAGTAACAATAAAATAATAATACTGTCAATATCAATAATAATTATAATAGTAAAGACAATAATAGTAACAATAAAATATTAATAATGTCAATATCAACAATAATAATTATATAATAATAATAATATTAATATTAATAACCACACAAATTCTGGTTATTACAAAATCAGATCGAGCTCAAAGAGGAAAAATTTTAGATAACTCTTCAAAGTTTCCAGATGATTAAATAACACTTAATTTGGAGCTTTCTAGCTCAAGATATGATCGAATTACAGAGATTGAAAAATCAGGCACTTAGAACCCGAATTCTGCATCTTACAAATCCTAACTTAAATCGACCAAAACTCTTAAAATACTTACCAATGAATTACTAGAGCCTTAGAGATGAAAAGTGATTTGGATCATCAAATTTCACTTGATTTAATTGAGTTCCTTCCTCTATAACTATATCTATAAATACTAACTTATACTTAAATTCAATCAATATATTGTATGTAAATACAACGCATAATGAATGCAAATGTACTTAGAATTGGGGTACGGGTGTGACACACTTTAATCTCCTCTTTTTTCATTACTTTCCTCGACCATCTCTTTCTACTTTAAAAAGCTAATTCTCAGTGATAGACACCACGCCATATCCAACGACCACCACTACCACTTGGCACTGTTGGCAATACTGCCACTTATCTTGGCAGTGCCATCGTCATCTCTGCCGTTAGCATCTTGAGAGTGAAAAAAATGGCACAAAATCTGCAGCTCAAAGTGCTAACATTGATAACAAAACTATCAGACATGACATGTATAAAGTCCTTCTTTTGCAATCTCTTGTTTCCAGCTTTTTAGAGCCATCTCGGTAATTCCATCTCTCACCTCCCTTATAGGCTCAATAACCCGGTCATAACTGGGTTCATCCTGCTTGATTGATTCCATAATACCATCCCAAAAAGCCTCTTCTATAGTCTTTCTTATCTTTTCCTAAAAGAAATAAGGCTATTCAGTTTCTAAGAGCCATTATGCCTTAAACAAAAGACAAAAGGCACTTTAAATAAATTAATCGTATAAGGAAACTTTTAATTTTGGTATGCTACCCAATACTGGTTATTGATATGAGTAAAGATAATAATTGTAGGTGCGGACTAACCTTGATACTGTTTTGTTCATCAGTATTGAATCTATCAACAAAGCCACAATGCTATTCATGGAGAAATTCATTTACGATAAATTCATTCTCTGTTATCAACTTTTCATTAGAACTCTTTGTAACATCAACACGGCTACTGATAGTTGCAGGATTATTGAATCCTTTGGGTGAGGAAGCAACATCTTCTTTAAACCAGGAGTGCACTACATGGCTTAGATTCTCAACACTCTCAATCATATCATTGCTATCACTCAAGCTACCAACAGGAGGACCTATGCTGGGAGAGAGGATGTGTCCAATTAGTGACCCTATTGGACTTCCATTTTCCTTCGCTTTAAAGTACTTGGATCGTGTTTCTGATAAAGCACATTCCATATGCTTAATCCCAGTACCTCCACTCAGGTGTTGTATTTTTCCCTCAAAAGCCTTTGATCTTCTGTAACCTGGAATAAAACACATCGAAAATGCATATTATCTTAAAAGAAATAATACATATCATAGAAAATAAAAGCTAAAAAATCATCCAATTCATTTAAAGAACAAGGGTACCTATTTCTTAATGGCTTTCATATTATAATTAAGAGCATCACTATCCCCTTCTGGAGTCAGCTTGCATTTATGAAGCATAGTGAGCTCAAGTTGGCAAGAAGCTCTCACCATGTCCTCTTCCAATGATTGAGCATCCTTAACCTTCCACACCACAAAGCAATTTAAGTAGGAGCACCATGCTCTATTAAAAGTTATAAGCTAAGACCTGAAGGTGCAACATTTTGGTGACATGAAGTCGAATTCCTCATCTGAACTCTGTATTAGGCCATCTAGTATAGTTGTTATAGGGAGTGTAATTGGAGTTGGTGGAGTAAAAAGTTATGGAGGTCTTAGAGGTTTGGTGAAGTGTTTGGTGAGGTTTTTGAGTAATGATGATTGGGCTGTGAGGAAAGCTGCTGCGGAAACGCTTGAGAGATTGGTTGTTGTGGAGAAGGATGATGTGGTAGAGTTTAAGAGTGGGTGTTTGAAAATTTTTGACAATCAGAAACTTGATAAGGTTTTGGATCTGATTTGGATTTTATTTACTTATTATCTATGTTGTTTTGGAGCTTGATGTGATTAATTTAGATTTTTATTTGTTGACATGCGTTGGTGAAAGTCGCAAGGAAGGTTATGCATTACAAAATGACTGTTTTATCCTTGCTTGTTGGAAGAATGCTATGTGATGAGATGAAAATACCCTTTGCCATGTCAGCTTTTTCAATGGTGTCTGTTGATTTGCTGTTATTTGCTAACGGAATGAAACTCAGGATACATGTTTGTTAGGGTTCAAACCACAGGGTGGAAGTTGTTATGGTTGAAACCACAGGGTATTTTTTTTTATACTTTTCCCTACAAATTACAAAATATTACAATTAGCTACAATATTATAGAGAATATATATATATAAATCCTAGTGGGGTTGTGGACAAAGGACATACGATCCTTATCATGTCCCCACCAAGGATTGAACCCATGGCCCCTCCACCTTGCCATTTGAGTTAGGTTTCATTGGCAATGGCCTTAATATGTAAAGAATAGTCAAGTTTTAGTTTTCACATTAACATTAGTAAGAAATACAACAAATAAGGATAATTTTATTAATTTATAAATTAAACAATATACGATTAGCCTAATTAAAAAGTAAAAAAATAAAATAAAGGATAAATGGAATAATAAAAATATAGAAATAGTTAGATTTGCTGTAACATCCCTATCTTTATCCATAACTAATATTATACGAACATATGCATCATAAATGTCTCTCATTTGAACATGTGCATTTCACATTATATATCATATTAATAAAAATGTAGAATATGACATAAGATGACTTGTGTGATTTATTTTCTAGAAATAAATATAATGATAACACAATAATAATAATACGAATAAAATAAATAATAATGATAATGATAATGATAATAATAATAATAATAAAATATAAGATATTTTGATATGTATAGAGTTGTCTTTGTCTTATAGAAAAAAAAAACTAGAAAACTCTACTTGTCCACCATAAGCCATATATCTCTTGATATTAAAATAATAATAATAATAATAGACAAATAAATAAAAGGGAAAGGGGGCTGGAATGCAGAAGTATAAAAAAAATTAAAGTAAGGAGAAGGAAAAGAGAAAGAGAAGAAGAAGGAAGAAGGGGAAAATTTTAGGGATTTTATAATTTTGGCAAAGGTAAGTTATTTAATTTTATTTTCTTGTATAATTCTTCCCTCTTGATATGTTGATCATGTTAAATTAGAAATAATTAAATAGGGAAATAGGTTAAATTGATTTTGAAGATGAATTAAAAAGGGAAATAGGTTAATTGATTTTGAAGATGAATACGATTCTTCATGCTGAAAATTCTGGTTTTCAGCTGAATATTGTACTCTAGTTTTCATAGCTATAGAAGAAGATTTAGGAGAAACATAAAACATGAAACTTGTAGATTTATGTCTGATCATCATGTATGTAAAAGGGTTTTTTTAAATAATAAGTATGTAAAATTCTATGGAAGTTTATTTGGAACTGGTTTGAGTAGCAGTCCAGCAGGCTACCTGATGTTGATTAATTATTTTGGGAATGTTAGAGACTGAATTAGACAAAGTGATAAACATGAATTTTGCTCCTTTATATTTTATCTAAAATTGTGATGAATTTTTATGAAATAATATGTGTGTAATGAGAAATCGTCCATAGAGTAGAGTTGGTTCTGCTTGCTATATTTGCAAGCAGTTTGGTTTTCCTCAATTAAAAGCTGAATTAGATAAAGTATAAAACATAAAAGTTGTTCCTTTACGTGTTAAAAAAATTCTTGAAAATTGGTTTACAATTGGACTTGTATAACTTGAGAAATTCTAAATTGAATCAGACCTGCTCAAAATGTTCCTGTACAGAACATAGGTATGAATTCAAAAATTCACCATTTATTGCACAAAGCATATATTGAGCTGATTTTTGGCTATGTTATATCTCTATGTGTCTAGTTTTGTATAAAAATTGAATAACGTAATTGGAGTTGTGTGGTAAAAGTTATGCACTCTCAGGTCTAGCAAGGTCAAGCTGTCTAACAAGAAAGAAATATGCATAAATGTTAGGCTTACACATATAAAGAATATATCCTAATTGTATACTAAACATAAACACTAATTGTGGGTATATTTTTAATCAAATATATGTCATATTTTAGGATCTCAAAATATTGTTGAAGCTCGAGAGGGTGACACAAATCGTCCATAAAGTATTTGTTATCTAAGGAGGTGAGTATATACATCAATTGGATTTTAATGTGCAAATTGTGTGAATTTGTGAATATGAATGTGAAATTGTGGTTTGTAGCTCGGCTAAAATATATTTTCTATGATTATAGTAATTACTTGTTATACATATGTTTACATTTGAACATTTGTATATGGATATAAGAGGATGTTGTGACCAGTTTGACCAATACTTGCAAATCACTTTGCAAATGTTAATAATCAAGGGATATCTCTTGATTCACTTGTTATATGGCCAGCAAAATCAATTGTCACTTTTCACTTGTTTCACTTGAACCCTGGTGCAATATTATCTTACAAGGTCACAACAAATAAAAGGAACCAAAGCATATCCATATGCAATATTTGAATGTTGTATTTGTTTTGTGAATTGACTGAGTTGTATGTTTAAAGAAGCCTTTAGAATTTGATTGATGTTTATATTCATTGAGTCGTGACTCACCAAATCGCAATTATTTTCCAAATTGAGAAGTATAGTTTTAGGCCATTTTGAAGCATGGAGCATGGTAGTTAAAGCATGGAGCATAGGTTATCGGCCGAACCTAAATCTCTCTCTCTATCCTTGTAACATACATAATGTTTGTATGCATGTATGGATATACATAAATGTGTGTATAATAACTACATGTGAATAAATGATGCTTAATAATAATATGAGATATCATGATATGTAATAATAATAAGCGTATAGGGTGTTACAATAGATTTCTTGGTTGCTTTCATATATGTGGAAGATAACATAGATTTTGTAACTGGAGAATTGCTTCTTGAGCTTTTTGAATATGTGTAGCTACAACAATTGATGTAGTTTAAGTGAGGTCTTTAGCTTTCTTCGAATCTGTATAATTTAAATGAGGGAAATTGCACAAATAGTGTGCGAAGTTTTTAATTTTGGCTATTTTGGTGGTTGGACTTTTTTTTACAATTGAGTGTTTAAACTCATTAATTTTATATCATTCAAGTGTTTTTGGCCTATGTAAGGTGGTCTGAATGTAAAATCAGCATAAATAGATCCCACTTTTAACCCTGCAGTATGCGATGTCATTATACATGTATGCAAATTATATTGAAAGTTTAAAATACAGGTCTAAGGGAGCCAAAACTAAATTATAGAATAGTGAAGATGATTTTTAGATTAAAATAGAAGAGGTTAAACTAAAAATATGCAAAAGTTAGAGGAGCTAATATTGAATTCTATAAAGATTTTTTTTCAATTTTAGGAACTTTAGGGGGGGGGGGGGGGCATGGCCCCCTCAACCTTTAACGTAGTTCCACCCCTACTTGAAGCTATTTAAAATATTGTTTAATCAGAGTTCATCTATAGCCTAGTCACTTGAGAACATCTTGCAGATTTAGTATCCAAAAAATTCAAATTAGCCAATCTGAATGCATTTAAAGAGTGCTAACAACATCCATTCCTCTAGTCCAAACCCATTTATTGCTTTTCCCATTTGCGATACAATCCTCAACAGTTCTTCCAATTTCTTTCTTATAATTCTCTGTTCAACCACCACCACCA
Source organism: Mallotus repandus (assembly GCA_949671775.1). Taxonomy (NCBI): domain Eukaryota; kingdom Viridiplantae; phylum Streptophyta; class Magnoliopsida; order Malpighiales; family Euphorbiaceae; genus Mallotus; species Mallotus repandus. The sequence goes on along the minus strand of CATIWM010202762.1, from coordinate 2,341 downwards.
CTAGCCATTATCTCTAGCAGCTCTCTCAGCAATGTTGCAGTCAAAGCGTGGTCATAAATCGATGTATGCAGCCGGAGAATCTACACCCACTTGATTTTGCTTAGAATATACACACTAGCAAAGAATAAATCTTCTTCTCATGGTGATGATGACCATGGGTTCTTGTTCATTTCATGCTTGAGAATGAGATGGTATGGAGTGATTACCTTATTACTGTTAGTGGTAATGGATTGGAGTATGGTTGAGGTTGATGGAAGATCAATGAGTTGGATTTGAAGATAAAGAGAAGGTGAAATTATATAGAAAAAAGAAGCAATGGCCGTGTCAAAATAGAGCTTAGAGCAGAGTATAGGGTAGGACGATTAGAGCCAGTGCAGAGCAGTTTAAAAAGATGGGATATTTGATGGTTTTGAAAGGAGAAGGGCTAACATTGTTATCCCTATGCCACCAGGAACTACTCTGCACCAACTGTACTCGGTTCCACCTATTAGTCGAAACATGTGCTCAAGAGCTTGTGAGTTGGTACTGTTAGACATGGTGTTAAAGATAACTTTCCAAAATCTATTTCTTGTGGAAAGGGGGTAAAGGGGGATGGTTGGAGAGTTGGGGATTAAAGGGCTTGCATGGTTGTGGTCGTGGCGACGATGGTGGCAGAGGATATATGGAAGTGATGGCAATAACAATTATGTACATCAAATGAGTGGAAGAACAAGAAATAGACATGGAATGTTACGCTTCTTGATGAGATAAGAAACATGTTCGAGCAACATAAGAAACACAATCAAAGTAACCAAGTATGGTCTTAATGGTGGTAAAGAAGAACAAATGGTGGAAAAAAAAAAGGTCAAAATGAAATAAGAGGGCAGTTTAGACATTTATTATAAATTGTATATATATATATATTGATGTGGCATGTTACATGGCTAAAAATGGGTCCCACACATGCTGACTGGGCACTCAAGCCACCATTCACATGAGAGAACCACTAATTTGACACAAAAATAAAGAGTTTGAACACTTGATTACAAAAAAAGAAGTCTAGCCACCAAAATAGCAAAAATTAAAAAGTTGGCACACCAATTATGCAATTTTTCCTTTAAATGATGAATTGTTAATGGAATGTGACACTGTTATATTCCTCAGTTAGGGTTGTGTCATTTTGTTGTAGTTTGCTGACATTAGGAGTCCATTTAGTCCAAAAAACTTCCGAGAGCCTACTTAAACCTTGGCCCAAACATTAAGGGCTTAAATGCACCTTTTTTCAAAAATTTAAACATTTAGAATCTTTATAATTTTACTATATTCTTTTAATTTCACTATAAATGCCGCAATATAGTTAATGTTCAGTAAGTTTGGCATATTTAATTTTTTTAATCAAAATCAAATTAAAAGGTTACAAAAGAGAAAATTATCCTTAAAATAGGTAGAGTTTTGGTTGTTGATTTGGGAAATGGTTTGTCAAGGCATAAACAAGCTCGATTCCAAGTTTATATTGATATTATAAAACCTCTTCCTCGAGATGTTGTGGTGTTGAATAAAAAAGGCAATCAGATTTAGGTTACTTTTAAATATGAACGTCTTTCCAAATTTGCTATCTTTGTGGATTATCATCTCACATAGAAAATGAGTGTCTAAAATCTATTAGCAGTCCTTTTAAAGGAGAAAAGCCATATTGTCATACTTTTAGAGGATCTCTATCCTTGAATTATTTCTTGGGATGCATTTAATTCAATCTACTAAAAAATGACACCTTTGGCAATCTTCGCTCAAGTTTTCATTTTTCATGTGTTAATGATATATTGTTAAGTTATACCTTGCTTATTGTACTCTATTCACTCATTGAAAAATATACTACTCCTTATTATTTTCTCTATATGATTTTGTGAGTTAATAAGTAGTGGTAGGCACTATTGCAGCTTGTTATTGGCTACAAACTAGGCAAGAGACTTCTAGGGATGATAATCTTATGAAGTTTATAGTGTACCCTATAGTCGATGTTGAATAATCCATGAGATTGTATATGTGTATATTTTTAATTTTAAGAGTTGTATGAGAACCTATGAGAGGTGTGCATAGAGTTGGATTTTTTTTTAGTGTATATAAGTGGTTGTATCCAGTACATGTTATTAATGGATATTATACATATTATGTATATATGTTAAGTATAACCTTTTAGTATTCCATCTTGCCATCTTTGCCTTATCATTATGGTTATAATATGATTGTCAATGAAATATAAGTTATGGAATAAATTACATGAAAAAAATAGTATAAATAATGTATAAGAATGAATAAACCAGATTGTTAAGTTATTTTCTATAGGTTAAGTATCAATGCTCTA
>CATIWM010202711.1:0-24303 GCA_949671775.1 Mallotus repandus | reverse complement strand
ACCTCCAACACCTCTACTACCACCTCCACCTCCACCACCACTACCGCCACCTCACCACCACTACCTCCACCACCACCTCCTCTACCTCCACCTCCATCTCCACTTACCTCCACCACCACTACCTCTATCACCACCTCCTCTACCTCTACCTCCATCTCCACCTACCTCCACCACCAACCTCCTCCTCCACCACCACCTCTACTACCACCTCCACCTCCACCACCACCGCCATTGCTACCACCACTACCTCCACCTCCACCACTACCACCACCACCACCTCCACCTCCACTTCCACCTCCACCTACCTCCACCACAACCACCACCTCCATTACAGTCTCATAACTTTAAATTGAAATTAATTAAATTTGCATAATTTAATTTTTTTTGTAAAATAAATAAATTTTAGATTAAATATTATAATATTTAAAAAATTATTATAATAAATTTCATAAAAAAATTATGAGGATATGAAAAAATTTCATCAAATAAATTATTTTTTATTCTTCAGTTTTCTATTTTGAAAAATGAAGAACTGAAAAATAAGGGAAAAAAAATTGAAAAAGAAAAATATAAAATATTTTTCAAAACTAAATAACACCTCAATTTCTGAAATTTACTTATCAAACTTTTTTTTCTTTTTTATAATAAAAAAATTAAAAATATTCATCAACCGACTATGTTAATTATAATTATAGCAATACAAATTTACAAATAATACATTCAAAAATAATTTTTATCCTAAAATTTTTGTGGGTACTTCAATCTAATATCATTCATCCTTTAAAAAATAATCTTACATTCACTAAAAATTTTAAAATACATTATTAAAATAAATAATATAATATAAAGTAAATTTATGAAGTATCAAAAGTAAACTCTCATTTAAATCGTAAAAATTTTTATCGCTGTTATTTAATTATATTGATAAAATTATTTGAATTTATAATTCAGTGATCTATTTAATAATCTATATATTCTATTTAATTATGTTAATTAATTATAAATTAATTTTAAATTTTTAAATGAGTCAAATTGTAAAAATATTGATAAATTTTTAACAACGATGAGAGAGAGATACATATATAAGATTCATAAAGGATAATATATGGGCCATTGAATTTTTTTTTTTTTTCCTATGGTCCTGTACCAGCAGCTTCTTGGCAGCAAATGGAGCTAGAGAATTGCAAAATGGCAGTGGTACTGTTTGTCATGTCACCAACGTTGGTCCCAAATAAAACAGCAAGCTAAGCTAGGTGCAGCCAAAACCAAAAGATTGAAACAAACACAAAAATATAAATAATAGAGTGCCATTTTGTGGGTGTTATTGCACCATGACAAATTTTTTATACCAATTTAGCATATTAATCATTGCCATTTTTTGACTTACTCTAGTTTCATTATATTGAGGGTTGACTAAACAAATAATACTAATTAATCAGGAAATTCAATCTAGTTTTTTATTATTTTTTTCTCAAACTGTAGTAAAATTCCAACGTACAGTTAAATTTCGCTCCTTCATCAATAAGAGTCTCACAAAAACAAAAAGAAAAAAAAATACAATAAAATAGTTTGTGGTTAGACAATTTTTTATTTATTAAATTATGGTATTTTTTTTAATATTTAAAAGTTTATAGTTTAATTTTATTAAAATTTTAATATTTTATTCAATAATATTATTAAAAATATATAATATTATGTTAAAATAACATAAATTTTTAATAAGAAAATTATTTATTAAATAGTATAGCATTCAATTAACTAAAATAAATAAAAAATAATTTTTAAAATAAATTTATAATATTTTTAAAATATCTAAATATTTATATTAATGATAAACCACATATAAAATATTTTTATTATTGAAAAGTATTGTTATATTAAAATTTCATTATAAAATAATGATGATATTAATTGATAGGGTCTTAAAATGTTGTAAAATGAAACTACATACTTTTAAATGTCATGAAAAATACCACAAGCCTCTGAATGAAATTACGTCTAAACACAGGATATTTTTTATACTTACCTAAAAAAATATGATAATCTATATATATCTCCTATGTTTTACTAATAATTAATAATAGAAAAATTATTATCTACACGGATATATCAAAATTTATAATACAACAATACATTTTATTTTTATTGGTTATGTATGATGTGTAACAACTTCTATTATTAAGTAAAATACAGTTGTTGTAGACAAAGAGTTCAATAATAATGGCCCTTATAATGGTACCTAACCATATGATACACATTTTTTTAAAAAAATAAACATAGTAGCCAAGAAAATTAACCCTAAAAATTATTATAAAATTATTTTTTTCATAAATATTTTTACATACAAATATTTTTAAAAATATTTTTCTTTTAAATTTGTCCTTTACATTTTTTTAATGTTTCTTCACCAACACAATGATGCAATAATTGCATAGTGAAACAAATTAAAACATCAAAATCACATAACTTAATAAAAAAATTAATTGATGGATGATCTAAACATTTCATCACTAACCCACAAAAGTCCACATTGATCTTGTGTTGCTTAAAAAAAAACTATCTAAAAACTTGCCAAACCAATAGAAATTGGAACTCATCAATTTTGGGCATCTGGGTCCAAATTTGGAATGCCCTTTATTCAAGTATTACTCTAAATTCAACAAATTAAGGACTAAAACTCTCATTTAATTAAACAACCATGTAGAGTGTGAAGGAGAGAAAGGGATTTTGGTTGGTATGGTGGGTAAGATGATTAGCTTTATATCACCTAAATTTGGTTAGTTTTCTTGATTGTGTCGCAATCTGTCTGTCCTTGCTTTGCTTATTTTATGGTGAGGACAAAAACAATCCATAGCTTTGCTTTACATATCCTGTTCCTGACTGGATTGTAAGTTTGCTGCTGTTTTCGTCTGCTTAACAAGCAAAATCTTGCTGCCCACTACATGTTCTTATGGAAAAAATATGAAAATTAAGCAAGATGACAACTCTATACTTAAATTTTTAATACATCAATTTGGATATTAATACTTAATTACAATAATTTTTTTTACTACAAGTAAAAGTGTCTCACTGACAAAATGCAACATCCGAAAACTGTATCATATATTTTCACTTAATTTAGAATTCATTTCGAACAAATAATATAACGTAGTTCAGTAAACTTCTCGTAATAAATAAACTTCTCGTAATAAATGAGTATTTAGAAACTCGTATTAACTCAAGTTTTAAGTATTTAACTATTTAACAACTAAACTATTGCTAATGTAATGATATACTACTAACTATTATCAATCGCTAACCCTTAAATGCTAATACCAATTGAAATTTTGCCTTTAAGTTTCCTTATTTGCTGATATGGAATTCGAAAGATATATAGGAAAAGGGCAGTTGTTGCTACGTTGATATCCATGAATTGAATCATCAGCATCCTATAGGTTTCAATGTAAGTGCATACTTGAACAACAAGAAAGACAGACCACTACCACCCACTGTTAGGATGGTTCCATCTATATGTTTTTAGCCTTAAAATAAGAACATAGAACAACTTTTTTCTTTTAATCATCAACTGTTACCATCCTTTTTAGAATTAGAATCAAATCAAATTATACTTAGAAACTTTTATGTTTAGATTCTAATCTAATATCTCTAAATACTTTTACTAACAACCGTTGAAATCAATTGAAAATCGACAGTTTTCAAATTCAAATCGTAATATATGCAGTCGTATTAAATTAATTATTAAATTTTTTTTATCATTTTTAGAGTATTTTCTGGATTGAACCGAATTAGTAGTGAAAATTGAATTTTAATAAAAATTAGTTGATATCCTCGAGTGTGCCAACACTTTTATGCCCTATGGAGTGGAGTTTCAACACAATTTTCGAATAAATTTTTGGATGTCATGAGTTGTATGATAAGCTAATCCTATATTTCTTCCCTAATCCTCACCTTGTCCTTAACAAAATTCATCAATATGAAAGACTCAAGACCCAAACCCTTCACGCCTTGTACTCTTCAAAAGGGCATATATGGGCCAGAAGTGAATTATGTCCCAGGAATCAAGCCAGGTAACTGCTTAGTTTCAGGATTTGGGCCAATGAAAGTTTCGTTTTTTGCAAGACTAGTCCTATAAGTGTGAAAGATTTAGGCCTACCCAATTCCTGAAGATTTTTGATATATATGCAATAATCCCATAAAAATAAAAGTTCATAGAAGTGTGTTAGTAAGAAAACTATTTCAAATGGCTTTTCCAATTGCGAATGTTCAACTTTGAGTAGTTTAATGGTATAGGTCCTTTTAAAATATTAATAGGTTAAAAATTTGATCTTTTATTTATTTCAATCTCGGTTAAAAACACTAGTTCAAATAATAAGCCTTAAAACTCATCAAAGTGATAGCTCGAACAAAAAAAGCATTCATTTTGTTGTGTTTTAAATACTTTTCTTATGGAAAAATGTTTAGGGTTAAAATAGTTTTATAATCTTAACATCGATTCTTTAAAAAAATAATAAAAGAAAAACACTTAACATATTAGTCTGAAATATTTAAAGGGATTAAAACTTTCTAAGTATTAATTTTGAAAATTTAATGATTTTTATCAAAAATTAAAAAATCTAAAATATGAATAAATTTCGTAGTTCAAGCTCTATTAAATATTTTTTTAACATTAAAATTTATAAAAATAATATAAATTAATCTATTCAAATGTTATCTATGACCTCTTATTCTACGACATAACCCGTAGATTTGAATTAAGACCTTTTACTCTCAAGACAGCATCACCCATGAAATTAATCCACGAGTAGGTAACATTAAACCAATCAAATTAACGAAACAAGAGTATAAGTTAATTTTATTTTTCTAAATTATCAGCATTTAGAACATAATCAATTCGAGTGAAACTGTATATAAAGATGGTAACAATTTATTAATAATTATTTAAGTATATATCATAACTTGTATTTTATATATATTACAACTCAAATTTAAAATATTATTTAAGCGAAGAAATTTTCTATCGGTTGATTACACGGAAATTGGTCATACTATGGATTTTAAATATATCACATTTATTATATTAGATTATCTAGAAGTAGAAGTTTCAAGTGTACCATAAGCCAATCATGGAGTGGAGTAGTGGACATTGTTATTAATTATACAAAATTCTTAACACTTGGAGATCAAGCTAGATTTTTGTCTCTCATAACAATCATATTAAATCCATCCCAAATAATTCCCATGTATTAATACTAATTAACAATAATGATAATAATAATACCACCATGCATACATTAATTTTTTTAATGAAACAGTCGGTGAGTATAATACTCACTTATAATCCCAATTGTTATACAATCATTGTTTTATAACAAAATAATATGTTTCTTTTTTAAAGAATAATTAAAAAAATAACCCATAATTTATAAATTAATTAATCATGTATATTTAATAATAATAATAAAAATAAAAATAAAAGAAATGATAATCATATGCTTTTCGGTGCAGAGTCAATGTTTAGGCAGCCAAACACTTCACGTCTTTTGACTTGTTTATTTGTGTCCAGTGTACTCTCGTCTACTTCCCACACGTGCATAAATTATATAGTCATGCATGTATATGCACAAAACACACGCACATATCGTGCCATATTAATTAATGTTCGTCAACATGTATATAGTAATTGAATGCAAATTAAATTTTACGACCAATGAGCATTAGCACAATAAAAATATTATGTGGAATTTATTTAAAAATTTAGGTTTAATTTAATAAAATTTGAAAACTGATAATTCAGAAAAAAATAGTTAGTCTCTCTATCCTTCTAAAGTAAGAAAATATAATTTAAGTTTGATTATATAAAAAATAATGTATATATATTGCAAGTTATATGGAAATAATTCATTAGGAGTTTGATATTTTTTTAAACAAAAGTGAATTTGATATATAAGTAATTTAAAGGTTATGTATACAAAGATTGAGTTAAAGAAAAACATAAAGTACAAAGTAAATCATGAAATTTATTAGTTATGATATAATATATTTTTTCTGTTCCATTCTAATTATTTTTTAAGAAAATAAAATTTATTTTACTTCAAATGAATTTTTTAGATTATCAATAAAAAATAATTCTTCTTTCAAAATTTATTTATATCTTAATTTTAGAGTAAATTTTTTATTAGACTAATTATAATTTACACTAATTTTAAATTTTTTTAAATAATTATATAATCATTTGCACCTATAGTTATATTTATTAAATAAAAAATTTAATCTTTATAATTTGATCTTAAAAGATAATTAGAATAAAACAGAAAAAATAATAAATAAGTAAAATAATTTTTTATACACAATAATTGTTATGATTTATTTACAGCAAAATTTATTATTATTATTCAGATGAAATTCTACAGAGAGATTAGTTGATCACATCAACGTAAAAGGGTTTAACAAATTTAGAGAGGTATGATATTTACTCAAAATGATCTACAAAATGAGTGATTTGATTTCAATTCAAATGCAAATCAATGAATTAATGTTTAATTATGTAAAAAAAAAAAATCCGACAAAAGTGTACCCCCTAGATGTATTAATTTTTTATTTTCTTGAAAAAACAGAAAGTAGTGGAGCTAGTCACTAACTAGGCCTTTTGTAGTTGTGTTGAAATTCAATAATGGTGAAAAGAGTTTGCAGAGCCATGCGATGGAACCCTCTGAATGTGAATGTGATATTAGGACTTTTTGGTCACCACCAGTAAATATTAGCTACAGTGTGCCGCAATTAGTGCTCCAGCTGTTATTATTATTATTATTATTATTATTATTAAAAATAATATTAATATTTGTAAATTAATCACAAAACAATTTAAAAAGAAAAATTCACAAAAAAAAATTATATAATTATAATTCATTGTAACACAAAAGAGGATAGTGTGCTAGTGAATGACAGTTAAGTGTTAATTTTTTTTAAAGGATATTATGACGTGTAGAAATGTTTGAATTCTGTTATTATCGTTTTAAAAAAGAAGAATTATTTTTATTGTGTAGTTAATTAATTCTTAAATCATATAATCTTATTATTTACAAAAGAAAGAGAGATAGTGCGCCTATCACTCCAAAAAGCTAATATGTTGAATTATATTATTTCTAGAAAAAAAAAATTATGAAAAAAATAAATAGTTTATGGACAAAAAATTAACAAAAAAATTAATATGCTAAATTATAAAAATATTAATATATTTAGATCATATAATCTCATTGTTTAAAAATTTTGAGCTTGCCACTCTAAAAGGCTAACTAATAGGCTGAATTATAGGAAGGACTTTTTTAATGGAAAATATATGTATGTTTCATCAATTGAAAATTAACAGTATCTCTTGATAAATAAATAATATTAATAACAGTATAATTAAAAAATATTAAAATAAAATTTTACTTAAATTATTTATTGTTATTATTTTTTAATTGAGAAGTAAATTAAGGAAACAATATTTTAATTGTTACAGAAATTTTATAAATTTTTTTTATGTTTTATAGTAAAAGCTAATAGAAAATATTAAAAGTTTAAAACTTTCAAAAATTTAGTTTCCTAATTAGTTTCAGACTGGCCCTTAGATTGACTATAATTGACTACACCACACCTACACATTTTTTTTATGTATATTTTGTCTCATTGATAGCCACATATGTCCCTACCATTTATTATTTATCTTCCTTTCTTTCACGTCACTATGTGGGAGTACGTTGAATTTAATAGTTCTTTTTTTCTACTCACACCAAAAAAAGGAAACAACTTTTTGTTAAAAAAAAATTAAATATATATATATATATGAATTTAATAGTTCTTTTTTTCTACTCACACCAAAAAAAAGGAAACAACTTTTTGTTAAAAAAAAATTAAATATATATATATATATATATATGATAAATTGATTAGGAGACTCTTAAACTTTGACACTTTATTTTATTGAGTCTTTTAATTTTTATTATATTTTATTAAGTCCTCAATCTTTTATTTTCGTATAGATTAAGAATAAATTAGATTGAAGTAATGAAATTGTGCAACAATTTAGATTCATTGTTATTAAATATGTTGTTATTAAAGATTTAAAGATAAGTTTTGTAAAGAATGAAAAAAAATGTAATAGTAAGGTGTGAGGAAAAATGTCCATAAAGATTATATGCTTCAATTAGTAATTCTAATGATATATTTATTGTTAAAACTTACAACTGATATCACAATTTTGATAAAATAAATAAAATTATTTCATAATTTCATTATTTCAGTGTAATTTGTTCTTAATTTGTACAAAAAAAAGATCGATGGTTTAATAAAACACAATAAAAATTAAAAAACTCAATAGAATAAAATGTCAAAATTCAGGAGCTTGATAATGAGTTTATCCATGTATATATTTCTAATCATGGAGCACTTAAAAACCAAGCAAAAGTGACAAAAAAAAAAGGTCATTAGCATTGAGGGAAATAGGTTCACAAGTAGAAGATTAATTGGTCCTTCTTTTTACTTTAATGACTCATAAGATAAATATTATAAAGTGAGATTATAAGTTTGATTTTTTTTTTCTTTAATCTCTCAATTTTTTTTAAATAAAAAGACAAAAAGATGATTAATTTGATTTATTTTGTAATTTTTTTTTTAGAAAAATGCTCTAAAACCATCGAGATCATATCTTATATATATGCCCAAATGCTTTTACAAAATTTTCCCTTCAATCGTTAGATATAACACAATCCAATTACGATAACTTAAAAACGTAGAAGCAAAATGCAATTATGGAATCTAACAAAGACAATAATAGTTATAGTGTTGACAAAACGAAAAATGACATTTTTAAAGATACAAAAAAAGGGTTTGAGGAAACTTCTCATCACCATTGAAAAAAGTTAAGGAAGCTTCTCATCTTCTTAGCTTAACTAGTACAAATATTTGGCATTATGTTAAAGAAATTCATAACATCTTTCCCAAATAGATAGGAAATTCAAAACATAACAGAAATGAAATTACCCTAATAGTTGTAAGGTTGGACAGCGTTGTGTTGTTTTTGAAATTGAATTTTTTTCGACAGTAGAGATTCATGCTCCTCATAAATTTTCAAAATATATATATGAACACCCAATATTTTATTTTTGTCATGTGGACACTTAATGTATGATTGCTTCATTTTGAAGATAGTCTAAGTTGAAATTTTGAGAATATTGATATGAACTTTCAAGAAAGTTACAAGTATACACTTAATGTGTAATTGCTTAATAAATTCTACAATAATGTTTGTGATTAAGACATATTTAGTTAAAAATTCTACTGTGATTGTAGAAAATGTGAACAAATTTAATCAAATGTGACATAGTCAAAATATATATAGAACAAAACAATAACAGGAATAGATAGAAATAAAAAGACAATATAGAGGAAATGAGAAGGGCTTTGTCCATGATAATGAATTAATCATTTAGAAAACAAATTGCAATATATATATAAATATTATAATGAAAAAGACTAATAAACTAAAAATATATATACGTGATTATATTTTATATTTTAGATAAAAACATCTACTTATATATTTTATAAAAATAAATTAAAAAATTATTCAAAATATTTTTTCAATCGGACAGCAAACAAAGCCATATGAATAAAAAAAAATCTGAAATTGTTATATAATTTAAGTTATGATTAATTTTAAGGATAAGTACAATTTAATCTCTATGGTTTCTCAAATGGCAAAGTAAATTTTTTTTTTAATATTTAAGTACCTATGTTTCATTATATTTTAGTACTTTGTCAACTAATATCATTATTATTTTATGACAAAATATTAATATATTATCAAATTTTAATGATAAATTTATTTCATACATAATTTATTATATAACTTACTTACTTTTAAAGAAATTATAAATTTATTTTAAAAATTATTTATTTTTATTTATAATAAATTAAAAGTATATATAAACTTAATTTATTATTAGTTAATTATATTTAATTAATTAAATATTACATCACTTAATATATAATTATTACTATTATAAATATATATTATTTTAACATCAAAACATAAATTTGGAATGATATTATTTCATGAAGTATTAAAGTATCGGAAATATAACATATAAATACTTAAATGTCACAAAAATTATGGAACTAATTTTGTCTATGCAAAACTATATTGATCAAAATTATAACTATTCCTTAATTTTATTTAATAGTAGATGTAGTACATATATACATATGTATAATACTTGTGAAAATATAAAAGTCGTTCAAAAAATTTGGATATTTAAAATTATAAATTAAAATAAAGTAGGATTTAAATCGTGTTTTCCCTTATGGCTAGGAGTTAATTTTTTTTTTTTTAGAAATAGGAATTAAACCACTTCCAAAGCATAGAATTGAATAAAAAAAAAAGTCAACTATATCATGCTAGAAACGACCCACCACTTTAAATAATATCAGACGGCTGAAGACGATGCTTTGACTTGATCTACCCAACCTCTGCTGCATTGTCATTAACATCAACGTCCCTTTAGACCAAATTTTCCTGCGTGGACCCCACTTATCTTATTTTATATATATATATATATATAGATATATAATTCCATGTGTCATGTCTTTTTTTTTTTTGCTTTTTTTTATTCCAGTTAGAAGTATGCAGTATTTAATAATATTTTATTATTTTTAATATTAATATTACTTAAAATAATCATTTAAATTACTTATTCATAATTATTTTTCTTTATTTTTCACATTTTAATCATATTTATTATAATTTTTAAACAATTTTCAATCCATTTTTTTAAAATTCACATCACGTGCAAAAAAAATTTAAAAATAAGATTAAGGTAAAAAATTATTACATAATTTTATTTATTATAAGATAAATATATAATTTGTTTTGTAATTTTTTTATTACTATATAATTAGTTTGTGTTAACACTTTTATGTTATTTTATTTTTCATATAGTTTGTTAGAGTTGATGTAATTACATTGACATATATTTTTTGTAATTTTTTTTTGAATTTTAAATGCTTTGATAAGTTTCATCTTTACTAAAAATACATTAAGAATCGTGTAAATAATATTTTATAGTTTAACTTTATTTTAACAAATGAACACACAGTAGAATTTGCTCTTATTATGAAAAAATCTTATAAGTAAAATCTAACTAATAACATATCTTATTAAAAGTAATGTATTAATTGAATTAAATTATAAAGTAGTAAAATATTATAAAATAAATCATATAACTCTTTTAAATATAAATAAAATTATAATTAGTACCTTTATCTAGCTAGTAATTAAAAATATTACATGAAAAATCCAGGTTAAAGTTCAAAAACGCAAGCAAAAAAATTGCAGCCAAATATTTTTTATGAAAAAAAATATATATTTAAATATGCATTAAACAACTCTCAACTTTCACTTCTTTTCTTTTCTAATCGATCATCTTTTTTAAAGTAAAGAGAAGTGATTTTTGGTCATTCTTGATTTGAATTTACACCTTTTTTTATCAATTTATTTTTAAATAAAGTGGTTATTCCACATAGATTTATATTTTATTTCATTTTTGGTGATTTCGTCGTCCTATTGCGACGTTTGATTGTCGTCATCTTATTACGACGTATTATTTTCTATCTTGTTACGGCTATTTCTTTGTGTAGGTGATTCAAACAGACAAATCTGTTAGCCTCTGCATAATTAATCTCTTACTTTTGTTTTTAACAAATAATTTAAGTTATAATATTTTTATCTTAAGTATGTTAGTTATTCAAACTTCAAAAATATCAATCTAAAAAAAATTGAGGATACAACTTCTTCAAATGATTAAGTTTATATAAAGCTTTCTAAATTAAGGTTAAGGACTTGCATATTATCAAAATCAAGTCTTCTTAAGTGTTACTCAATCACAAGAATCTTTTGAGACTTAGTTGAAGATAAAAAATGGGCATTTGTATTTTAGACTGCCGCTCACGAGCCCCTACTACTCGTGATCATCTTCACGAGCTGTGCCTCCTCAAGCCATTGCAGCAGCTTAATTTTCTGAGCCACTCACGAGCACTGCTCATGGTCGTGAGCCTGCCCGTGAGGAGAAGTCGAGACAGCATCCTGCTTAAGCTCATAATTTTGAGCCACTCACGGGCGTCGCTCACTACCGTGAGCTTGCTCTTAAACATTCAATTAAGCACTCAAATTCTCTCTTAAAAATTTTTCATATTTGTATAACTCTTGTGAGAGTTGGTAAGTGTTATAATAGATATTCTTATTCTTCTAATTTTCGGGTTTAAGAAAATTGGAGGTAAGATTTTATTCTAAAGGAATTGGATTAAGTGTTTAGCCATTAAAACCCTTGGGAATTGGTTTTAAAGTAAGCCAAGAAACTCTTGTTTCTAAGGTTGTAAGAGTGAGCCTTAAACTCTTGTGTAATCTCAATCTTGTGAATAAGATTGTGGGTGATTGAAAATCCTAACTTAGGGATAAATTAGGTGGAGACGTAGGATTGTTGTTGAATCCGAACTCCTTAAATTGTTATGTTCATCATTCTTCTTTCTCAACGTTCTTTCAATTCTTGTTTATTTGTTTTTAAGTTTTGATTTTTTATTCAATTGCCTTATTCACCCCCTCTAAGGCATTTTCATTTGGTATCATAGCTTGAATTCTAGGAACTTAATTGCTAAAAGTCAAGATCATGGGAAGTGAAACTCAAAACATTTCTTCTCTTAGACCATTCTTTAATGGAAGTGACTATCCTCATAGGAAATTCAAAATGAAGCTATATTTGGATTGTGATTCTATCAAACTTTGGGAAATTGTCCTTAAAGGTTGGGAACCGCCGAAAGCTACCATTAAAGGAGTAGTCACTACCATCCCAAGGAGTCAATGGAACAACGATCAAAAGAAATAAAATCACAAAAATAAAAAGCTATGATTACCTTAGTCTCTTCTATGTCAAGGAAATATGGGAAACCTTTGAAAATTATTATAAAGGCAACGTGCAAGTTAGAAGCAAGAAGGTTCAACTCCACATGTATGAGTATGAGCTCTTCAAAATGAAGTCTCAAGAATCAATCCTGGAGATGACGAATCGTCTCAATGCTCTTATCACCACCCTCAAGAAACTTGGTAAACATTTCACCAAGGAAGAAGTAAACAATAAGATTTTAAGAATCCTACCTAAGAAGGATTGGAAATCTCGAGTTACTTCAATTGAGGAAGCTCAAGACCTTGCTAATCTTTTAATCGAAGTGGTTATTAGAAAGCTTCTCACCCATGAGCTTATAATAAAGCAAAGAGGTAAAGAGCAAGAAAAGAAGGAAGAAAAGGAAAAGAGCATAGCATTAAAGGCTTTACAAGAAGAAAGTGAAGATGAAAATCTTGAAGATTCCAGTGATGAAGATGGTGATATTGTCAAGCTCACAACAAGCTTCAAGAAGTTATTGATAAAGAAAAATTGTTCAAGAACTAGAGACTTCAACAAGAAGTATGAAGGAGAAAACAAGAAGAAAACTAAAGAAGTTACTTGCTATGAATGCAAGAAACAGGGTCACATCTGAAGTGAGTGCCCCAAATTCAAATTCAAGAATAAGGGAGCAAAGGAGAAAAAGAAAGTCTTCAAAGAGACTTGGGATAACTCCTCTGAATCCGAAAAGGAAAAGGAATAACAAAAGGTGGTCAACCTTTGCTTCATGACTCTAGAAAATGAAAATGAAGTAACATCTACTTCTAATTCTTCTTGTGATGATTATGAATATGATGATGATGATGATGATGAGAGCTCTATTGTGAGCAAACTCTTGCTTAAATGCAAAAGTTTACTTTCTAAGAAGAAGCATTATAAGCATGAGTTAACTAGTTTAACCAATGAATTTGATAGTGTAAAGAATGATTTTGATATACTTATTAAAACTAATGAAAACAATCCAAGTCTTCATTTAAGCTTAAAAATATTGTGTCAACTTCTAGACCACTTGAGCTTATACATATGGATTTATTTGGTCCAACTAGAGTTGGTAGTCTCGAAGGAATGCACTATGCATATGTATTCGTTGATGACTACTCTAGATTTACTTGGGTGTGTTTTCTTGCTCATAAGAATGATGCTTTTAAAGCTTTTAAAAATTTCTCTAAAAGAGTTCAAAAGGAAAAAGGTTTTTGTATTTCTTCCATTAGAAGTGATCATGGAACCGAATTTGAAAATGAATTTTTCAAAATCTTTTGCAATGAAAATGGTATTTCACATACATTTTCTTCTCCTATAACTCCTCAACAAAATGGGGTAGTTGAAAGAAAAAATTGAACTCTAGTGGAAATGGTTGGAACAATGCTTAATGAGTATAACTTACCACTATACTTTTGGGCGAAAGCCGTTAACACTTCTTGTTATATTTCAAATAGTTTCAAATAGAGTTTTCAAAAGACCAATTTTAAATAAAACTTCTTATGAGCTTTGGAGTAATAGAAAATCCAAAATCTCATAGCTAAGAGTATTTGGATGCAAGTGCTTTATATTAAACACCAAAGGAAAATCTTGAAAATTTTGATTCAAAAGCCGATGAAGGAATTTTTCTAGGTCATTCCACCTCTAGCAAAGCATATAGAGCCCTTAATAAGAGAACCCTAGTAGTTGAAGAATCTATGCATGTTATATTTGATGAGTCTAACTCACTAGATCCAAGAAAGGATTTTTATAGTGTTGATGATGATGTAGGTGAACTTGTGGATGAGAAGACTCAAGAAGAAAACACTAGCAAACCTTTGGAAATTGAAAATTCTAACAAGAAAAAAAGATAAGAAGATGCCTCAACCTACCTTGAAGGATGACCTACCAAAGGATTGGCAATTCAAAAAAGCCCATCCTCAAGACCTCATCATCGGTGATACTATAAAAGGGGTAACAACTAGGTCTCAACTTAAGTCTATTGTTAATTTAGCCTTCATTTCTCAAATTAAACCCAAAAATGTTAATGATGCTTTGAGTGATGAATTTTAGGTCCATGTTATGCAAGAAGAGTTAAATCAATTTGAGAGAAAAAAAATTTTGGACTTTGGTTCTTAGACCGAAACATCATCCATTTAGAGGCACCCGATGGGTGTTTAGAAATAAGATGAGTGAACAAGGTGTCATAACTAGAAAAAAGTTAGACTAGTAGCTAAAGATTATAATCAAGAAGAATGTATTGACTATGATGAAATCTTTACCCCCATTGTAAGGTTAGAAGCTATTAGAATGCTACTTGCTTTTGCATCTTACATAGATTTTAAACTTTTTCAAATGGATGTTAAAAGTGCATTTTTAAATGGTTTTATTAAAGAAGAGGTTTATGTTGAGCAACCTCCGGCTTTTGAAAGTTTTGAATTTCTTAATCATGTATTTAAACTTTCAAAAGCATTATATAGATTGAAACAAGCTCCAAGAGCTTGGTATGAAAGGTTGAGCAACTTTCTATTAGAGAAAGGCTTCTCTAAAGGAAAAGTTGATACAACTCTTTTCATAAAGAAATCTAAACATGATTTATTAATTTTTCAAATTTATGTTGATGATATTATTTTTGGTGCTACTAACCATAACTTGTGTGAGGAATTCTCTAATTTAATGCAAGGAGAATTTGAGATGAGTATGATGAGTGAACTCAAATTCTTTATTGAACTACAAATCAAATAATGCAAAGATGGGATTTTCATCAATCAAACCAAGTATGTTGGAGACATACTTAAGAAGTTTGGAATGGATGGAGTCAAGTCAAGCAAGACTCTAATGAGTACTACCACCAAACTCAACAAAGATGAGAATGGTAAACCGGTTTATGAAAAGAGATTTAGAGGTCTGTTCAAATCCCTTCTTTATTTAACTGCTAGTAGACCCGATATCATGTTTGCTACTTGCTTGTGTGCTATATTTCAATCAAATCCTAGAGAGTCTCATTTGAATGCTATTAAAAGAATTTTCAAATAACTTAGTGGAAGTTTGCATTTAGGACTTTCGTATCCTGGGAGTTCATCCTTTGACTTGATTAGCTAGGTAGTTTACTAGATAGAAAAAGCACTTCCAGAACTTGTCAATTTTTTGGACAATGTTTTATTTCTTAATTTAGCAAAAAACAAGTTTCAGTTGCCTTGTCCACTGCTAAAGCTGAATATGTTGCGACTAGTCTTTATTGTTCACATATTTTATGGCAAAAACAACAATTGATGGACTATGGCATTCACATTAATCTAATTCCAATCAAATGTGATAATACAAGTGCTATAAACCTTAGCAAGAACCCTATTCAGCATTCTAGAACTAAGCATATAGATATCAGACATCATTTCTTGCGTGATCATGCTCAGATTGGTGATATCTCTCTCGAATTTGTTTATACAAATAATCAACTTGCAGAGATATTCACCAAACCTCTCAATGAGGAAAGATTGAATTTCATTAGGCATGAATTAGGAATGATTAATGGTTCTTGTTTTTCTTGAATGCATATTTTATTTCTGAATTGATGATTAGATTTGTGATTTTCAAAGTATTCTTATACATTCATGGTTTGTTTCCTCATGTTATTTTATTTTTTTTAGTTCTTAGTCTTTTGTTTATATTTGGTTTATTTTTAGTATCTCATTCTATGTTTTAAAAGGAAAAATATGTATGTAATATGGTAAGTGCCACATGATTTATATGTACTATTTTGTGATGCATTATCATAGCATGCATTGTAAGTGCAGTTGGTTTGGTGTCTATAAATGATCATACTATCATGTTTTTATAATAGGCATTGCCTTATTGTCTTAGTTTTATTTGACATATTTTTTTGGTTCTTGATCTTTTAAATGGCAAGAAAATTTTACTTTAACTTATTTTAAATTTATATTTCTTATCATATCCATGAGAAGGGTAATAAAAAATATATATTTTGATATAAAATATTCTTTAATTATTTTAAAAGAAAATTTTTATTTAAAGAATTTTTTTTTGTACTTAAATTTATTCACTTTTGCCATTTTAATGATTAATATTTGAAATTAATTCAAAATATTAATTATTTATATTGGAAATATAAATTTTGTCCATAATGATCCATATTAAGTCATTATACTTTGCATAATTCAATTTTGATTAAAATTAAGAAGTATTTCTTTTAAATTTAAAATGCTTCTTAAACAAGTTTCATTTTTGTCTATTTAGTCCAAAAAGGACCTAATTGCACAAAATTCAAAAGTTTTGGGTGTCTCGAGCACATTATCACGAGCCGTTTGCTCTCCGTGACTTGTGCCTTGTCATTTACTCAGTGCCCCTCATGGGCACTGCTCACTGTCATGAGATAGCCCGTGAGGAGCCATCTGACAGGTTAACTTTTAATTTTTTTTTAAACACTTCTCTCTTTTTGTTGTTTTTTATCTCAAACAACTAGTTCACATTTATCCTTGGTTTTTTACTCATCTAAGGGCTTCAATTGAGTCTATTTTGCTATAAATACCTTCCCATCAAATCTATTTTCATCACTTCTCAAAAATTTCTCTTAAAATATTATAAATTTTACTTATTCTCTTCTTGTTTAAATTCCAATTTTGACATGGCTCCTAAGAAATCATCTTCAAGGCATGTTGAACCATCTTTCTCTACCTCTAGAAGAGCTAGAAAGGATGCTCCCAAGAAGGCTCCTCCTATTTCTTACACTTCTTAAGAGATTAAGGATAGGTTAGCCAATTTTAGTTCAGGAGCAATCATTCCCACAAAATATATGTGTGAAGCGACTCTTCAAAAGATGGGTTATTTTGATCAAGTTAAGAAAATTTTAGAGAGAGTTGGTTTGTATTACTTTGCCTTCAAACCATTCCTAACTCACCTTACACTTGTTCATGAATTCCTTTCTACCTTTTGTTTGAGGGTGCAATTTATTGATGAACGTAATCCCCTTAATAGCATGTATTTTCTTTTGGGAGGAAGGGATCGATTTCTCACTGCACAATAATTTGATGCTTTATTTGGTTTCATGGATGGAAATATTCATGCATCTAACACCACTTGGTCTGCTAGTGCATTTTGGAATAGCAATATCAAACCAAATATTGGTCATTTTATGGCGAGTAAATCTAAGTCCTCTTCTTTTACTTCTAAAGCTATTTGGTATATTCATAGATTCATAACTTACACCTTTAATGCTAGAGCACTTAGCCAAGAAGCGGTTTCTTTTGATGATATCTTCCTCCTACACTGTTTAGTTGACAATGAAAATATTGCTTTTGGAAGAATGCTTCAATGGAGGCTATGGCTTATTAGTGATAGTGCTAGTGGTGGAATTTATGTGGGTCGTATTATCTCTAGGATTGCAGACCATTTTTGAATTCCTACCAATACTTTGGCTACTATTCCATCTTCATTTCTTGATGATAACCTTTTAAGAAACTCTAGACTCTTTAAAAAGTTTGGTGAGCAATGGATATGGAAAGAAGAAGAGGTTAATGAAGAACTAGAAAGGGATCTTGAGGATATTGAAATGATTGGTACTCAAGGACTTCCTCAAGAAGAAGGTGATGATGCTCCTACCACCTATAGAAAGAGAGTTTGACCTAGGAGTGAAGGTCCCTCCTCTAGTACTCAAGATGAAGATGATTAGGTTAGGCTCTTCAATAGGTTGGATATGATGGAATCCAACATTGATTCAGTTGGAGAAGAAGTTCAACATGTCAAACATGATTTCACTATCTCCTTAGCCAACAAAATCTTTTTTGTCAATGGCCTCCCTCTCACCATGGTCTTGATGGAAATGATGAGGATGATACACCTCATGTCTAGCTTATTCTTTTTTATTATCTCTTATATGATTTATTTTTATCTTAAGTGTGTTTTTTCATTTAAAATTATTGTCTTAGTTCTTAAAGTTATGCTTTGGATCGTTTGGACTACATTTCATCTTTGTCACGTATTTCTTTTTCCATTATTAATGAATTTGTGTTTCGTATTTTATTTATTCTTTTGTTATTTGACAAAGGGGGAGAAATGATTAAGCATGATTAATTTTTTGCACATGGATTCTTTGACATGCACAATATCCTCATATCATAGCTTCCTTCCTCATTTTCTAATTATAATTAGTCATCTTTTGAGGGGGAGTTAATAATAATCCATGCACCTTTGTTTATTTTTTTATTACTTAAATCAAATTATTTGTCAAAAACAAAAAGGGGGAGAATGTTAGCCTTTGTATAATTAATCTCTTACTTTTATTTTTAACAAACAATTTAAGTTCTAATATTTTTATCTTAAGTGTGTTAGTTGTTCAAGCTTCAAAAGTATCAATCTCAAGTAAATTGAGGATACAACATCTTCAAATGATCAAGTTTATGTAAAGCTTCATAAATTAAGTTTAAGGACTTGCATATTGTCAAAATCAAGTCTCCTTAAGTGTTACTCAATCATAAGAATCTTTTGAGACATAGTAAAAGATCAAAATGGGCATTTGTATCTCAGACTACCACTCACAAGCCCCTCTTGCTTGTGACCATGCTCATGAGATGGCTCCCTTCAACCTTTCAAAAGAATTTATCATTTAGAGCTGCTCATGGGTGCCGCTCATGGTCATGAGGCAGCCCATGAGGAGCAATCCTTTAGTATCCTGCAAATTCTTCACATGAAGAGATGCTCATGGGCGCCACTCACGAGCATAAGCGGCATGTCAGCTGCAAAAAGTCTAAATTGAATCCAAAATGATTTATAGAAGTTAGAGACTTAATTAACGTCTCTAATAGCTATAATTTTGAAGCTTAAGCTATATATATATTCTCTAAAGTTGTGATAAAAAAAACACATAACATTTCTCTTTGATTATCAAAAACTCTCTAAGCATTCATTAAGCTTCATTTTTCTTTCTATCAATATTCTTTGTATTGATTAACTCTTATGAGAGTTGGTTGTGTAATAGAAATGGGTCTTCATCTTCATCTAATTCTTGGGATAGATTAGAAGGGAAATGAGATATATTTCTAGTGGAATTGGTTTAAGTATTTAGCCATTAAAACACTTGGGAATTGGTTTTAGAGTAAGCCTAGAAACTCTTGTTTGTAAGGTTGTAAGAGTGAGCCTTAAACTCTTGTGTAATCTCAATCTTATGAATAAGATTGTGGGTAATTAAAAATCCTAACTTGGGGATAAGTTAGGTGGAGACGTAGGATTGTTGAGAATTTGAACTCCTTAAATTTTTGTGTTCATCATTCTTCCTTCTTAACATTCTTTTAATTTTTGCTTCTTTGTTTTTAAGATTTTGATTTTTGTTCGATAGCCCTATTCACCCCCCTCTAGGGCATTTTTACTTAATTTTCTTGCTTGTTTTGTGTTTATTGTTCATTTGATGTTATGCTTATGGTATGATTATGTAAATTATTGAACACTAGTTGTAAGCTTTCACCTATGTGCATCTAGTTTGAAATTACTTAAGATTTAAACTACTGTAAATTGTTGTTGTCTCTGTTGAAGAGACATCGCCCCTTCATATTAAGGCGATAGCATGTTGCCTCTTTGAATAGAGGTGACGCCTCATTAAAGAGATGCCACCGCACCACTAGGGTTGTGCTCAAATTAGACTTGAATCCCTATGCTTGTTTTGTGTAATTTGTGCCTCTTATGTATCTATTTCATGTTGTATTCCTGTATTCCAATCTTGCATGCAATTATTATGATATTTGGTTTAATCAATATTTTATTTACTTATTTTTAATTATTTTATATTTTACTTGCCATAAGATTAACAAGTTGGATTTCTTTTGTAGGATTTTTATGTTTGTAGAAGAGATTAAAATTTTAAATTTTGTAGAAATTTTAGGATGATTTTTACATCATCCAAGTGTCGATCCCTTAAATAGTTTGAATTTATTTATTCTACTTTCCATTTTATTGCTATTTCAATTGTGTAACGAATTGTAATCCCTAATCTCTTCCCAATTTCTTTGAATGTATTTTTGAAAATTATTTATGAATAATGTTGGGTTTATAAGCACGAAAATTGACTAATGTACAAATTCAGATTAAAAGTGTAAAATGTTGTAATTAATTAGAAATAATTATAATTTGCATGTTAATAAGGAAATGAATTAATAATTAAAGGTAATAAAATACAAAACACGCACGGAGGCCAACCGCAAGGTTGGGTGGACATTCCAAAAGCCTATACCTAGTTTTCGAACCCTTTTTTCTGAGGATGGCTTCTGGGAACCTCCATGAAATCCAGTTGTTGTACAGTGTGTCCCGGTTTCATCCAGATGGTGACTCAATCTCCAATTTGGGCTTCAAGCCTATTTTGTATTTTCTAATGGACCATGAGCCCACACAATGTCGTGATTGTCAAACACTTGGGGGCGTGCTAAATCCCACTGCCTACATATATATTAAACTAACTATTTAACAAAATTTATGTTAAATTAAATTAACATTAATTGACTGTAAAAATGATAATTTTATTAAAAATATTTTAATAAAAATAAAATAGAAAATTTTATTGTTAATCTGATCAGAGTTTTAGTCAAACAACTATTAATTACTCATGATCTTAAAATATTTTTAAGAATATTTAAAAAAATTAATCAAGTAAATTCTCTTTTTAACTTTAAAATTTAATTTTTATTTGAAATATTAGTTTAGATTATTGAGTAAATAAATTATATTTGTTAATAATTTTAAATAATTTAATTTATACACCTAACAATTGAAACTAACAATTCAAATAAATAATTAAAATTTAAATGAGAATTGATTTTATTAAATTTTTTAATGCAACATAAATAATTGAAATATTCTATGACAGGATCCGTATAAATATTTTAAGTTATTATTTAAGTAGAGATATTTTAAAAATAATACTAATTAATTGATATTTAATTAAAATTTTAATTATATAAAATTAAAGTTTTAATTATATAAAATTAAAGTTATGCATTTTATAATTATGATTTTATAGTTAAATTTTAAGAAAATTAGTTTAATAATAAAAAATATAATTTCTAACTATTATGGGGGCAAATAGTATAATATATCTAAATAGAAGGACAAATAGTATTTACTTCCAAATTATTATGTCAGATAATGATAATTGTGATGAAATATTTAACCAAAGGGGTAAATAATATAATTTTGTCAAATAAAAAAAATAATATAAATTTTAAATGTTAAAGACCAACTAATATAATATAGCAATTCATAGGGAACAAATAGTAATTCATCATATTTTGAAGAATAATATTTAATATCTTGCGTAACAACATGAACAATATATTATTGTAGACAAAAGAGATAAAATTATAATTTAAAAAATTATTTTTTTATTTAGTCCGTAATGTTAATATACTAACAACGTGCATCATGATTCATTCTTAAAACTGTTACATAAATAATTGTGTCATTAGCTAGTCTGGTTTGAATTTTTTTAACTTTAATAAGAAAATTAAGAAGGGCAGAGAAATATATATAATCCTAGGTGAATCACACGTTTTAAAAAAGAATCACACGTTGAAAAAAAAAATTAACTAGTTATGCCTAATGAAGCACACTCTTGTAGAGTGTGAAAAGTAAAGCTGCCTTTGTTGAAAAAAACTGTGGTAAAATTACATCAAGAAGTTGAAAGAATAGGCTTTTAAAAAATTGCAAAATATTGGAAAAATTATTTGAAAATAAATATTAGAATAAAAAGATTCAAAAATCATACCTCATTTTAATGAAAGTATTTGATTTGAATGTCATACCTGTCCGATAGGGAGGAGAGCCGCATGCTTTCCTTAAATCTACAAGTAAATTTGTTTATATCCAAATATAGTATAATAAAATATGAGTGTGATTAGGTGAAGATTTGTTTGCATTAATAAAAATTTCAAACATCATTTAATTAAAAAATTGAAAATCAATGTCCCGAACTTCTGGTTGAATTTTACAATACAAGAAAACTCTTTTTTTTTTCTAATTTTTTTTTGAAAAACTATTTAATTTGAACAATAAATTTTAATATTCATTTTTTATGAAAAGGTTTCTACAAAATTACTTTAGTTTTTTACAAGTAAATAATCCCTTAATATTAAGCAAGTAGTAACTTGCAAATAACGTCATATTAGAAGAATTAATCAATAGCAATGTTTATTCTTTATTATTATTGTTAGATATTTACATCATAAATATGAGTTATCAATAAGAGTATAATGTTATAATCAAAAGAAGATATAAAAATTACTTAATTAATTTATTATAATAAAAGTTAGTTCCTATTTTATAAAAAATACTCGAATTTTTATTTTATATAACTACATAAATAGTATATTTAAATCATTTTATTTTATTACCATTTAAAAATAATTAAATAAAATATATATTATTTTACGATCCATACATTGCGTAAATTTATAACTAATTTTATATAAATTTAAAATAATATAGTAAATAATATTTTCCACAAATAAAAAGAGAATCACCACCTATAAGAAATGACAAACATATATACTAAATAAATATATGATTACTATTTTCTGCCTATATATATATATATATGCCTCTACTTGATTCAGGCATAAAAATCCAGTTCATACATCCTAATTTATTTATTTATGTGCAAATCTTATTTCAGACAGAAATATTTTTTTTTTTAATTTACAAAATTATCGAATATATAGTACTTTAATATACATTGACTAGTATACAGATTAAGTTTCAACACTGCCACGCATACTTACTCATTCGAAATTTCAAAGATTATTTCCAACCTGATATTTTCAAATTTGATGGCATTAAAAATATAGTTTCCAAGGATAGTCTAAACCCAGGTTCATTGTCTGCAAAGACTACACCAAAACTAAATGATATGCAAATAAATATATATTATATATATAACCAATTATGAAATTTATATAGAGTTTCAAAAGAAATAGATATCTATTCAATTAATTCTCTTATGTTACATAAGAGTAAAATAAAAAAAATAATTAAGATGTATTGGTAATTTAAAATATTAATTATTTAGAAATAAAATTAGATTTTTAAGACGTGAATAGAGATAGTATATATTTTTAAACTTTTAGTCAATAAACTAATTAAGGGTGGCCATAGCCAGGCTGCCATGTTATGTTAGTTAATTTAAGATGTGTAACTTGAGTAATAGCTGGGCAAAAAGCAATTTGGAATTGGCCGTTGGCATTGGCCAAGAAAGACTGCTGTTGACTTGCATCACTATGTCTATGTATTAGTATATTTTATTTATTTTACGTTATCTCTCAGCCCGTCAGTCGAATTGATTCAAACTTTGACGTGGCCGTCGAAAAATATTTGTTTGTGG